>VJNQ02000555.1:0-57438 GCA_007827005.2 Populus simonii
CTCTATTCCCACTAGCCCCTACTGTGTTGATCTACCTGGTCTATCCACAGTGACAGATTGTTGCTCGCTTTGGGTTTGTTATCTCTGCCCTTGTATGAACTCAGCTCTCCGTGGACAATCTCTACGGATGTGTCCCTATCCTCCATAGTAGTAACATCCTCTGCCTAAATAAGAGCAATCACGCCACTCATGCCCTCAGCTCTGCAAATATAGCATCGTCCTAGTTACACTGAACAATCTCTTAGATGTCTCTGCTCACACCACGACACATTGGAGATAAGTAATGGCATTTAATCCTGATGCCCCTCCAGCAGAACCTCCTTGAAAAGATGGTTGTCTACTAGTAGTAAGTACCAACACCAGTACTCCTGAATAGGCCTAGACACTGCTCCTCCCTTCCTCCTAAACTAGCTAAATTGTCATTTACCCTTTTTAGAAAGAGGGGGTCTACTTGAGGAAAAGTTGATATCCTTCCTTTTACCCACCCTGTCTGACTTTGCTGCCCTTCAACTATACATGCCTCAAGAGCTTGGTGCCTCTATAAGTTCTCTGGTTGTCCCAAATCTAAGTGCTATTAAGCCTTGTCTTAAATCCTGGCGTAAACCATCCCGTAATCTGTCAACCATGTATTTTCGGTGGGAACAAACTGTGGAGCAAACATGGAAAGATCATGAAATCTCCTTTCATACTCAAGTACTGTCATACCCTCCTGCCTCAAAGTTAGAAACTCCTGCTCCTTCATCTTCCCGATGATATGATGAGTAAAACGGTTCTCAAACTGAACTCTAATTCAGCCCATGTCCAAGATCCCACCGCCTCCTAGACCACACTATATCCCACCATGATCGTGCCCTATCTGATAGTAAGTGAGTGGCACAATTTACTCGTAAATCCTCTATCACCTGAATGTGTTCCATAATGTCCTCTGTTGTACATAACCATCTACCTACTATCTCAGCATCAGGCTCTCTTGAAATGAGTCACATCCTAACCCCGCATACTCTTCACTACCCGAACTAGTGTAACCACATTATCCACCAGTGTAAGGGAAACTTGCGGTATCTGTGTTGCTGGTGCCACTAGGGGTGTCGGTACTGGTAATTGAGGCATCGTCTCTATTACAAGCTCTAACAATTTGGGCTATAAACACCAGATCAAAATATGGTGCAGGGTTGTCGCTGGTACTGTTGTTGTCGGAGGAGGCACCTCTCTTAGATGAGGTGTTGCAAGTGTGTGAGAGGCTAAATCATCCAAAGAATCCTCTCTCTCGCTATGCTCAAATCTGGGATCTTGATCCAGTTCTTGTGCTAGAGAGCGATCTGCCATTTCACCTTGTCTTATGTGCACTACCCTGAACCAATTTGATACTTATCAGATTCCAATTCAATTCCTGAACCCAGACCAGGGCTCTGATACCAAATGTAACAACCCCAACATTTGTATTCAAAACAAAGAGCAAGGACATAATAATTCGATTAAGATTAGGGATTTTTTTTCTGTAATCAATAAAAATTCGGCAGAGTTTCCTTTGTATCTTTAGGTAGCAAGTTATCGACTCTTCTTCCACAATCCCCAATTAACAAATTTCTTACTCGTCCTATCATCTAGGACATTCTCCTTTCATTACATCACAACTTCTCAATAATGAAATTCACACATGTCTAAACAATTCAATATCCCACATTTACATGGATGCAATCTAAAGAATTATTCTAAAAACTGTAACTGAAGTACATTACATAATTCAAAGATTTACAAATAAATACCATTAACGAAATTATAATCGAAATAAGTTCATAATTAAAGAAGAAATTTATAATTAAGATTATACTACACAAAAGAGCTTTCGATAAACTATAGACGCTATTATACTACACAAAAGAGCTTTCGATAAACTATAGACGCATTATATTACATAATAAAATGATAAATTTATTCATTACAATATGATATCCAACAATATATAAGGAAACTAATCTATTGTTCAGTCTGATAAGGGAATGTACTTGAAAATAGATTTAATACAATAATTCAGTTAGACAAATGAAAAAAAAAGATATCCATAAAATTCTTTCTACTTTCTTTCTTTCTTCCTTTCTTTTTGAAATTTAATCAAAAGATCATTAAATTAACTTGCTCATCTAGTATTCTATATATCAAATAAATTTCAGAATAATCTATGATTTGTTTTTTTAAAACATCAACAAAATATAATTATTCCTATTGCCCAATTAACACGACATTACTTTTACTAATAGATGATTAATTTTTCTACCAGTCCATTTAACAAGCACTATTTGATATATATATATATATATATATATATATATTCTTTAAATGTATTTATTTAATTTATTTTACCAAAATTTAAATTAAAAGAAAACATAAAAAAATATTCATGATCTATGCACTCTTTAACATTAATATCATCTCTTCCCTATACAATCTCATCATCTTATTTAAATTCTTAAATTTTATTCTTCTTCTTCTTATTTTTCCAAAAAAATCCCTTCTTCAAAAACACCTAAAATTTTGCTTCAATTACCATAATTTCTTACATTCTTTACTCACTTCAATAATCTTAACACAATTTCATAATCAATTGTAATTTTCTTTAAAATTTATCATGAACCCTAATTCCTTATTTCACAAAGTTCAATCAATTTAAATCATTAATTCTTCAAGAATCTTATTTAAAAGTGTGAGTGCACCTTACCAAGCAATAGCCAAAGTTTTAACACTTTTGAATTGAGAAATTTTGAATTTGTTTTTCCTCTCCTAGCCGAATGTTTCTTTCTCTTTGAAAAAGCAAGTTTTTTTCTTTTTTTAAATTTTTTTATACACACACTCACTTGCACTCATATATATATATATATATATATATATATATATATATATATATATATAATTAATTAATTTTTTTAAAAATACCTTCCATGTTCCTAATTGTTTTCTTCTCGCGCACACACTTTAGCACACATATTATTTCTTTAACTTTTTTTTAAATGCCTTCTATATCCCTCAACAATAACTTTTATGATTTTTGGGTAAAATTTCCTGAATCCTGATACCTGTTTATACCAAATCTTACCCGGGTTATATCGAATTTCACTAAGTTACTCGTTGGTACTTTCAATTTCATGAAATTCACTTCCATAAAAATTTCATTCACATTTTCGTGTTTATTTATATATTTTAACACTTGAACAAAATATTTTAATTCAGATTCTCGAATATATCATCATTCTTATAATTTAATTTATAACTTTCCCTCATTTTTCGTAATCCTGACTTTTATTAATATCAATAATATTACCCGGGGTTTTACAGTTCATGTCCGTCTGTGAATTCCAGAGGCGAAAGGAACTGTTCCCCTCCCCCAGACACTATTCATGGAACATCACATCGATGGAAATACCGATGGTTTATGTCCATTGATGTATTCCAGAGGTAAAGGGAACTATTCCCTTCACATGCCGGTGATGGCAATTAAAGTTTACTAACTGAGTGAGATTCCCCTTCATGTCTGATTTTATATTATTATTAAAAAAAAGGGGTAGGTTTCTCGACAAAATCACCGACGAACTGCAAATTCCAATGCACCAGTAATTAATGCATTTCTGATTGTTTACCATAACAATTTTATTGACAGAATCACAAACAAACTAAAAACAAACTAGAGGGGTTTTTGAAATTTTGAGTGCGAAACGAAAATTTCAAGGGGATGTTACTGAGAGAATCACCGATGGACTGTTTAAAAATAATAATATTTAATAGTTTATTGGTAATTCCATCTGTAAACCATATTATAAGAACCCAACGAGCGCATCAGAATTTCATTTTTTTTCTCTCAGCTTGAAAATCACTCTCTCAAATTCTCTCCTCAATTCTTTACCGTTACAATTTGTCTTTCAAACATTAAGGCTAGAAATCAAGCTTTCTTTCTCTCAACACAATCAACAAGTATATGTGGTGAATGTTTTGACATATTTTCTTCTTTTCTTTGGTTTATTAACAATTTATTTTGATTTTTTTTTGTTTTTTTTGTATAACACATAGTTCAATTCTGAAATTAAGCACGCCATTAAGGTAAGAATTTTTCATTCCTAAGGCCTAGATTGGTTTATGTATTATTTTTTCTTTTTTATCTATGTTTTTGTCTATATTGCAATAATGTTTTATTGTTTTATTGAATTTTAATTTTTATTGTCAAATTTGTTGTTCAATGTCAATTGAATATCTATGATTAAATTTAATTACAAAAAATTCTTGTCAATTTAGGATTAAAAATATTATCACGTAGAAAATGAGAATTTTCTATGAATTGAATTATTCAAAATTGTTGGTAGAAATAAAATAAAATCAATTGGTTTGTGGCATACAGCATGTTGTTTATTTACAGGATTGAAAATTTTGGGTAGTTTCCCATATAGAGGAGGTGTTGCCAAATTTTTTTTATTTTTAAATCAAAATTGTTTATCCAAATATTCATCAAATTTGTGTAGATACATAGAGAAAAATCAATTGCACGTAGTGAGCACATGATCATAGCTAGTTCTTCTAACAACGATGATGAAAACAACATGTCATTAGGTTCCGACCAAGAAGAGGCACCTGAAGCACATGCATCAACTCACGACACTACCTCTTCAAGTGCGGTTCTGCAACGTAAAGGAGGTGTCCCTTCATAGCGGAATCCATTCAACCGCAAATACAAGGCACAGTGGAACAACAACCTTTCAATGTAAGTTTGTTTTGCTTTGAGTTGGTTTATGTTTAAGAATGTATGAACAAATAATATTTCGTTAAATTTATCAATTTTCAGGTTCACAAACATTGAGGCTGTCTGAATAATAACATCGACATTTAAATCGTAGATGGAAATCTATTATTTCAATGGAGCTAGATTTCCAAACATCCTAAATAGAAACCATATGTTGATGCATGGTTTCCTAACATCCTGCAAGGCAAAATTTGAGTGAGATAGAGCAAATGGTAATGTTGTGAGGAGGGTTTTAGAGAATCATGCTGCAACTAGGTAACATCGAAAACAATACGATATATTTTTTTTAATTTTAAATATTAAAATTTCATTTGTCATTTACTCGTATATAATACATTTATACAATATACGTTGCATGATTTTTGGTATGAGGCACAAAAGAAATCTAAAAAATATGCTAGAGAAAATGCTCTACCATGCTAGAATGACGTGGTGGTTTGGAAGGATTTGAGGCCGCCATACATCCCAGAGAATATATGGGCGGAATATATTTAGCATATGATGTCAGAGCATTTCACATGACGCTCACAATCTGGTGTGGGGAACCGAAGCCTGCAAATTCACGGTTCAATTACACCAGTTGCTCCATTTCATTCGTTTTGAATGTGAAGCGAATGGTAAGATTTATTTTAATCATATATATTTTTAATTAATTTGTTGTTATTTATAAATATATTTAACTAACAACATTTTTTTGCTTTGCTACGGCTCTTAGGCTTGAGCCAAGTCCAATGGAGCTTTTTATGGAAACGCATATGCGGTGAAGACCGCCAAAAATGGGTGTAACAGTTTGTCGATAACCAAGCTCAACACTTTGTGGTACGTTGGTTTTCAACCATTTTCTTTCATAAGTTATTATTTTCTTGAATTTGATGGTTTATTTTTTTTATTTCCAAGAGACAAATAACAGCTGGTTAAAGGAGAGATACAAGAACGATCTTTCAACCCACTCGAATTTCAATCTAGATTTGTGGTATAAGGTAGGATTGTCTAGTGGACCTGATAGAAATCGGTGTATGGACTCTCTAACACTACGACCGAGAACTTGCGGATGACCCATAGTGTTTCAACCGTTGGAAGCTCGCAATCGATACCGAGCACTCAGTTTCTGGATTTTGTGGCCTTGTTAGATCAAGGAATGCAAGAACATATGACTCATCTAAATGAAAAATATGAACGACGCTCTATGGATTATGAAGAACTCCTCCTAATGGTCATGGATATTAGATCACAAATGGGTGGTGTATGTGTACCCCTTTATTGACCTTATGGTCCTGCGAACAACCAGTCTCCTCCTCCTCTAGCGCTAACTTTGTTCTAGTTTCATTGTATTTGAATGGATAAATTTGTAATAAATATTTGGCTTTTATATTAAGATAATTTATTTTTACATGAATTTTATACAAATTTAATTTTTTTAATCATTTTCTTTTTTTGTTCAATAGATTTTTTTAAAATTATTACGGACGGGGCTACCGACAGAATAATTTAGTTTGTATATTCCAGAGAGTTGGAAAAACATTACTGCAAATTCCACTTCAACTGTTACATCATCGAAGGAATTATTCATTCAGTATATTCCAGAGAGTTGGAATAAAATTGCTGCAGATGCCACTGCCAATCACCAACGAAATAATTCTGTCGGTATATTCCAGCGGATAATTTTTTTTTGGCATGCATTTTCCGTCTGTAAAACCATCAAGTTTTTTTTATTATCGATGGACTTGCCAACAAACCGCTCAATGCTGCCATCCACACGACACTTTATCCTGTACACCGAACGATTGCCAACAACATTCATTGAAGAATGAAAAGGAACCAAAAACCAGGTATCATTAGAATGCAAGGCCTAAATTTCATCTCATATAGCACCATGCTAAGCCTCATACCTGTTAACATAAGAGAACACAATGGGTTCATAGTTAGGAGGAGAGATCACCTGACAGATAGAGGCGAGATGGAGGAGAACCTGAACCTGTAAGCTGCTGAAGAGGATAAGAAGAGAGATCAACAATGAGTTGTAGATTGGCTGGAGAACTCGACTGAGGTGTAGAGCTCGTAGTAGTAGAGCGTGGAGAATCTGCAGCAGAACTAAGATTTCAACAAGCTACCGGAGAGGCTAGCAAGCTGCTTGGCCTTATATTTTTAGGAAGGTCTCCTTCCAATATGTTGAAACTAAGATTTCAACAAGGCAAAAACTATGACATAACTATCATGAAATCCAAGTATGAAGAGCATAGCTCATATTATCCCAAAGATTCAATGAGAAATCTTTTTCATAAAAGTATAAGAGTCAAAGAATTAAGAGATACGAAAACAGGATATTACAAAATTTTCAGGCTAATTTGGCCCAGACATATTGCAGTTCCTCAGCATCCTGCAACATGATAAATACTTCTTCCTCAGCCAAGCCCGTTGGAATTAATTTTGAAGTCTAAATTCAAAGCATCCTCCATTAATGATGTGGTTATCTGATTAAGTGTCCATAATTCCATCGTTAAACTAATAGAAATATATGTATTGAAAGAGTTTTGATTTAAATCCAAGTTTAAGTCTATAGAGATTTCTTCACATTTAAGAGTAATATATTATAAGTTAAAGTTCCCTTCCTACCTTCTCCCTTAATTATGTCCAACAAAGCTCACTTATTGTATTGCAATCATCTTAATTTTAAAATATCTTAAAGCTCACTTTTTAAGACATGCTCGAGCTTGTCTTTTTAACTTTTATCTAGCGAGAGGTTTCGGTGCAAAACAAAGTGAATTAGTGGAGATATTTTTATGGTGCAGATAACAACAAAGTGAATTGAGGAAAATCTCAATGGATGATTTGGAGTAATTTTATGGTGATGAGTGAGTAATTAGTAACATTTTAATACTCTATAGGTTCCATTTTAAAGAAATAAAAAAATACAACTATCATAGAAAAATCTTTAGTAAAGATATTTTTATTATTTTTAATGGGATATATATATTCTCTATGTTTTTTGTTCAAAACAGAACGAAAAAATAACTAATAAAATACCTCTAGTTATTTCATGAGTATCATAAATTTTCCTAAAGATTTAAGTAACAACCTTAGAAATTATAAAGAAAATAAAAAAATTATATATGTAAAGTTGTTGAGAAAACAAAAAAGGTAATACATTTTATATTGTAATCCTATTAATATAATTAATATGGATAAAATCAAGTGATATATCAAAAGATGAAATAAAAAAATTTAAATAATTAATGATTGTAATTTGTTTTCATAATTGTTTAATTGTATTTTTATATATACCTTTTAACTGATTGATTATTGTTAGACTTTCTATCAATAAAGTTTCTCATTTTCTATCAAAGTTTTTAACTAATTATTAAAAAACTAATCTAATAGTGATGATATAGAATTATATATTTTAATTATGAATATCTATATGTATGTAATTATATACACACACGTGTATGTCACCATGGAAAATAAAGGCTTAATTAACTTGAGTGTGGTGTTTGGTTAGTACATCTAGAAAAAGTGATTGAAACATACTTAATTAAAAAATTAAAACCAAAAAAATTATTTTGTTTTTTATTTCAAAATAGAAAGTAAGAGAAAACATATTTTATTTGTCCCACCATCCCTGTAATACTTATCCAATTATTGGTTGAAAAATTATAGAATGGCAAGTGGAATGCTGAGTGGGCCCCTTAATCTATGTGCATCTCCATATATAATATTTCGAATTCTATCGGGATACAAATGTGAAAGATTTTGTCTGACAACTTAATCTTGATGAAGTATTCCCGACTTTGTCGGTCTAGGACTTCAATAATTCAGCAAGTTGTGTTCTTTAATTCACATTTATTTTAGGAGAAAGACTTCGATTGGGAAAATTAATCAGAGTAGTGAGGTTTAATATCAGGTTCAATAATTTCTTATTTCAAAATTAAATTGGTTGCACTACTAGATTTAATAGTTTTTTAGACAAAAATTCTTGTATGTATTTATATTAATAGTCCGTCTGTGATTATTTTTCTGACAAGATCATGTTGGACACTGTCTGTCAGAAAAATGTTTGTTGGTAATTTCTGGTTTGTCGGTGAGTCTATCGTTAATAAATTTACTGGTGGTTTACAGATGAAAAATGCGCACAAAAAAAAAAATTACCCGCTTGATTTTATTGGTAATTCTCTCAGTACAATTTAGCATATTACCGATAGGAGAACCATATGTAATTACATCGGTAAACTTACATATCACTGACTAAATGCCATCAGTTATTTTGTCGGTGAGTTAACAGTTGCAGTGACATTTACAGTAATGTTTTTCCAACTCTCTGGAATATATCAACAGAATAAGTCTTTCGGTGAATTAACAGTAGCAATGACATTTAATTTTATTGGTAACTATGTCTGTAAAACTTACATGTCATCGTACTGTTTGCCTTTTTTAACTACTTTTCCCACTACAATTCCCTTAGTAAATACCGTGGGAATGATCATGTCATTGTTTATCGATAGATTTAGTGATGGACAATTCCGTCGGTAAATGTCACCGCAATATGCGTATGACAAAATTTCATTGGTATGTCCATTTGTATTTGCTAATTTCATGTTAGTGTTGGGAATTAAGCTCGTTGATTGAACCCGATTCAAAGATTTCACAATTTTCATGGTTTTGGAGTTTGCAAATTAACCCAAGTTGACTTATATTTGTTTTCTATATCTTTTATAAATGAAGCTTCTTTTCTTTATATATATACAGGCCTATAGTTTAGATCTGCATTCTCCACTCGTAAAATCCAATTTGCGTTCCTGGAAAAAAGAAAAACTTCTGAAATGGCTCTTTACCAACTTGCTCTATTCCCTATCAGTACTGTCACCAAACTGACATTTTCAAGTCGCACCTCACTAGGATTATCAAGAAATGGCTGTTTCCCTAGCCAAGTTCGGTGCATGGTAGCGTCCGAAACTTGTGATCAAAGCATTGCCAGGCGCTCTGGAAATTATCCCACTCCCTTCTGGGATCATAAGTTTCTTCAGTCACTGACAAGTGAATATGTGGTAAATATATATACATATGTGCTCCATTACCTTTATTATTATAATTTTCTTTTCATGAGTACTGTAGTCATTATGGATCTGATCGTATTCTAGGCGATGACTGGATAAAATAATGACTTAATAAAAGAGATATTTAGTTGTGATTGATAAACTGGTTTCAGCATTAAAAAAAAAAGAAATTGTGAAATCATTTTGTTCTTGCCAGATTTGACCAGCCATTATGCTTTTGGTTACAAAGGCATTTAGAAATTTCCATTACCATTATTACTTCTAATAATGCTTATATATCTCAGGAGCGCAGTTATTTCCAACCATGGAAAGCTAACAAAACCCTTCATAAATATTTATGCAGGGAGAGCCATACACAGGACAAGCTAACAAGCTGAAGGAAACTGTGAGGGACATGCTTGAGAAACCATTGGATGCTGTATATCAACTGGAGCTAATTGACAACCTCCAAAGACTTGGAGTGGCTTATCACTTTGAGCTTGAGATAAAGAGCATTCTGGAAAGCAGGTGGGCTGATTATAAAAAAGACAACAGAGAGATGAAAGAGGACTTGTATGCCACTTCTGTTGACTTTAGACTGCTAAGGCAGCATGGATATAATGTGCCTCAAGGTTGTCTTTATACATATATACTCATAGTTATATGCATGTGTATATCAATTAAACTTAGCTTAAACGACCTTCATCAAGCAATTCTTTTATTTGCAGATGTTTTCAATAGCTTCAAGGATGAGCAAGGAAACTTCAAGAATTGTCTTCGCGATGATGTCAAAGGGATGCTAAATCTATATGAAGCCTCTTATTATCTAGTAAATGGTGAGAGTATCTTAGAAGAAGCGAGAGATTTTTCTGAAAAACATCTCAAGGAATATAGCAAGGAACAGAATGAAGATCATTATCTTTCACTGTTGGTGAATCATTCATTGGAACTTCCACTGCATTGGAGGATGCAAAGGATGGAAGCAAGATGGTTCATAGATGCATATGGAAGAAAAAGGGACTTGAACCCCATCCTTCTAGAGTTTGCTGGATTGGATTTCAACATGGTTCAAGCAAAATACCAGGAAGACATAAGACATGCATCAAGGTATAAAATCAGTAATTGCGAAAAGTGGGGTAAACCTCACAAATAACTCATTTGATTATTTTTTTATGAATTGCAAAAAGTGTCATGATTGACACCTCTTCTACTACATTCCGCTAAATTTAAATATCACATGAAAGTCGTATATTTTCTTTGAAAAGTATTAGCAGGTCACCAAAAGTCATAAAACCATATATCAAGGATTTAATAATATTAAAATAACATAAATCTTGTTTTTATTGTAATATTTACATAATTTAAACTTTTTGATGTTCTTTATCTCAATTTCTTAATTATATGGTAGTTTGTTATTTCTAAGGAACATATACAACCTACATGTTATTACATTATAGAAAAGAAAGAGTGTTAATCAAAGCACTCTGTAGCTTGGAAGTTGAAATAAATAAATAAATAAATAACAAAATGATTCAGAAGGTGTTTTTTTACTATAACATATAGTGAATTCATAAAGTCCGAATACCAAGAAGATATATGACAAGCATCAAAGTATACAATTAGGAGAAGCATGTATTTCATAAAGTATAATAATGAAATGTTCTCAACGAAAAAAATGCTTTACACTCTCCATTAATGTTAGGTGGTGGACAAGTATGGATCTAGGAAACAAGTTGTTCTACACCAGGGACAGATTGATGGAGAACACTTTGTGGACGGTAGGAGAGGTATTTGAGCCTCAGTTTGGATATTATCGAAAAATGGCGACCAGGGTTAATGCTCTGATAACAACATTAGATGATGCTTACGATGTGTATGGCACCCTCGAAGAACTTGAGGTCTTCACAGATGTTATTGAGAGGTTGGTACTATCATTAGACCTGTTTTGTATGCTACTTTTTTCGATTGCTGGTTTCTTGGAAAATTAAACCTGAAATATTAAGCATTAAACCATGCAATTTTCCTTCAGCTGGGATATCAATGCATTGGACCGACTGCCATACTACATGAAGATATCTTTCTTTGCTCTCTTCCAGTCCATCAATGAAATCGGTTACAATATTCTTAAAGAACAAGGAATAAATGTTGTTCCTTCCCTGAAGAAATTGGTATTGATTTTAATTTCTCTATAAATGATCTTCCCCTGCTTTTGTAAGTTTGAAAAACTTTCTCTCCATAGTTTTTGACATCTACGATTCCAAATGAACTAGTGGGGAGATTTATGCCGAGCATTTCTTAAAGAGGCAAAGTGGTACTACGCTGGATACACACCAACTCTACAAGAATACCTTGATAATGCTTGGTTGTCAATATCCGGACAAGTCATACTAGGGCATGCTTTCTTCTTGGTTACAAATCAATTGACAGAGGAGGCTGTAAGATGTTGCATGGAATATCCTGACTTAATTCGTTACTCTTCAACAATTCTACGACTCGCAGATGATCTAGGAACATCTTCGGTATATAATTTTTTTTTCCTCAAATTTATTCTCTTACTTTTCTCTTAAGATTGTTTTGATTTTTCTACATTTTGGAATCAGGATGAGATTGCTAGAGGTGATAATCCAAAATCAATTCAGTGTTACATGCTTGAATCTGGAGCGACTGAACAAGAAGCTCGTGAGCATGTACGATATTTGATACACGAGACGTGGAAAAAGCTAAATGCAGAGATATTGAAGCCATATCCCTTTTCTAAAAAATTCATGGGAATTCCAATGGATCTTGCAAGGACTGCTCAGTGTTTCTATGAAGCTGGAGATGCGTATGGAATTCAAGATCAGGAGACTCATGGTCGCCTGGCGTCATTGTTTGTTAAGCCCATTCCTCTCCAAGATATATAGTTATATTCAAACGGTACCGTGAATCGTGTCTGCTGCCATTTCCCAGGCTCTCAGCTTAGCTTGCTTCAGCTTGTTACTGCGAAATGCTTCTTTTCTCTCGAATTGGTTTCCTTTTCTACTTGGGTGTTTTTCTTGTTGTCTTCGGCTTATCAATAAATAAATATATAAAACGCAGTGTGTCAAGTCATGTGTGTTAGAATTCAATGCCACGGTACAGTACGTTGTTTATAAGATGTACGTGGTTTATAAAATTTAGAGTTTGTAAGAATTATAATATTATTAGAATTTTATAATATTAAAATTAAAATTTAGTAGAGTTTTATTATTATTAAAAGTTAATTAGTTGATTAGTTTTCTTGGTGGTTAAATAAGGATAAATCTTAATCAGATAAGAATAAAAATCTTAATACTACTTGTAAGGTTTTACACTACTAGAAAATCAGCGAAAACCAACGGAATTACCGACAGAATTTTTTGTCGGTAATTTTTACCGACGGATATAATTCTGTCTCTAATTTTTTTGGTCTATACCGACAGACCATTGTTACCGGTAATAATTACTGAAGGAATAGATTCCGTTAGCGATGCGGTCGGAATATACCAACAGAATAAGTCCGTTGGTATATATCGACCACATCGTCGACAGAATATATAGAATTTTGAAAAAGAAGAACAGCGTGATGACATGGAATTTTTTCAGACGATTATACCAACGGAATGACCGAGGATTCAAACCGGGATCCCCGTACAGTGACGTGACACATTCACCGTCAGAATTACCGACGGATATACCGACAAAACGTATCCGCCGGTGATTCCATCGGTAAAAGCCAATATATCCACACTCTTTCGATTCTCTCCTCATCTATTTCTCCTTCTTCTTCCCCATGCCAACTCCCCCCCCCCCCCCGCCTCCCAAACTGCAACCAAGCACCCATCCCAACTCTCCCCCTCTTCTCAATACAAGCACTCAAGTTTCTTATACTTTTGTACGTGGTCACAACATCCGTTCTCCAATTAATTTATTGTGGATTTTATCATTTTTTGTAAATAAATCTATCCTTTTTAGTTCTAACATTTAAATGTCAATTTTATTATTTTTAGTATGAATGTATAATTTTGTAGTTGTTATAGTTTGTTTTAGATTTTGTGAAATTGTATTTGTTTTAAATTGTTGAAATTTTGTTTGAATTATACTGAATTAAATGTGCTGTGATGAAATAAATAATAGCTTGTTTAACGGGTCCGTTTTAATTTTTATCAATTCTATTGCGGAGTTGTGATTTCCGTAAATTTATATATGTATAAATTTGTATGGACGTTGATAATTGATATTTAACATAAATGTTTTTTTAGTTTGTTGGATAATGTCAGGGCAAACCAATATTTTTGCAAATTTATTTACGTAACATAGTTAATTAATACATGTTGTCATCATAAATTTATAGAGGTTCGATAGAAGTCATGGATGATCGTTCATGGATGTATCGAGACTCACCCAAGGATTGTGGAGGATGGATTATTATAATGGGGTTCAGGGTTTTATTAATTTCACAACAATCATTCCGAGGAATTTTACTGATATTGGTATTAGGTGTCCATGCAGGAAGTGTAAAAATAAAACGATTTTGCATCAAGATGTTGTAACGATGCATCTTCTAACCAAAGGGTTCATGAAGGATTACCTGTGTTGGTATGCACATGGAGAACTATTTGTTCCTAATGAGAGCATGGTAGAAAGGGTGGTTGAGTCAACTTTTAGTGCTAGCAACGTGCATGAAGTTGTAAATGACAATAGTAATCCTTATAGGAATATGGTTATGGATGCAATGAGAATGAATCAAGGTAATGTCAGTCAATGTCCAATCATAGAAGAAGAACATAATGCAGATGCAACAATATTTTTTGATATGTTGAAAGATTCTGACGAATCATTATGGGATGGGTGCACGAACCACATTAAATTATCGGTCGTAGCATAGGTGTTCACCATCAAGTCAGATCACGGGTTGAGTGAGGCTAGTTATGACAAAATTATGGAATGAGCTTGAAGCATTTTACCTGAAAGGAACAAGCTTAAAGAGAACTTCTATGCTACTAAGTCTATGATGAAACCCACAACAAGATTTCACAGTTTTACCGACAGAAGTATTCCGTTGGTGTGTGATTCATAGTTCATCGGTAATTTTAATTACCGATGATGTCACCGACAAAAATAGTCTGTCGGCTTCCCCTTCATCGATAATACCTCATTCCATCGCTAAAGCGGTCGGTAAACAAAAAAACATTGCCGATGGTTTTATAGACGGAAATTGTGCGCCAAAAAAAAAGTTCTCGCTTGAAATATACTGACGGATTCATTATTCCGTCGCTGAGTGTATGCAATACCGATAGATTATTTTTGTCAGTAAACTCATCGGTGATTATGAAATACCGACGGATTTATTCCGTCAGCAACTCGTCGGTGATTGTGAAATGTGCACCAAGCTACTGTGAAATGCCGACATAATTATTTCATTGGTAAATTCATCGCTAAGAGCCCCGCTCTCTCTCAAATGCCAATAGATACATTCCGTCGGTAAAACCCTCGATGAGTATTTTTTATATTTGCATAATTTTAAATATTTTTTCAAAAAATTATTTAGAATACATAATATAAAATTATATAAATTAATAGTAAAAAAACCAATTATGCAAATAAAATTTTTATTAAACATCAAAAAATAAAGTTAAATAATATTCATTACAAACTGAATATGTTTTTTAAAAAAATTAAATTAACTATTAAAATTAAATAATATTCATTACAAATTAACTTAATGGTGGAGCTGGAGGAGGAGGAGGAGGAGGAGGAGGCTGGTTGTTATACGAACAATTATATAATTAAATTCGAATGTTAAAAAAAAATTCGACAGCACCTCCCTTATACTGGATACTACCCAAATCCACAAACCTGCAAATATTGACAATAGCCACAACCAATTGACCCAATCTATACTAATTATTCCAACATATTCAATTACTAATTCTAAGGTAAATTCAACATTAACAATTACAATTCAACAAATTATTCAATAATTATGCCAATACAACAATAAAATATATTCAAAAAATTCAAAAAAAACTCTAAACTAACAATTAAAATCAATGGAAATAATTAAACACAAATTATGCAATAATAGAGTAAAATTACTAATTATTCCAACATATTCAATTACTAAAACTAAGGTAAATTCAACATTAACAATTACAATTCAACAAATTATTCAATAATTATGCCAATACAACAATAAAATATATTCAAAAAATTAAAAAAAAACTCTAGACTAACAATTAAAATCAATGGAAATAATTAAACACAAATCATGCAATAATAGAGTAAAATTACTAATTACTCCAACATATTCAATTACTAATTCTAAGGTAAATTCAATATTAACAATTACAATTCAACAAATTATTCAATAATTATGCCGATACAACAATAAAATATATTCAATAAATTCAAAAAAAAAACTATAGACTTTAGGAAAGAAATATGCTTACCTTAATAATGTGTTTATTTCAAGACTTTATCTACATTATAAAAATACACCAAAACAAAAAAATAAAAATAGCTAAAATAAAAAAAATCCTTAAAGTAAAATGAAATAGAGGAAACACATACATTTTAATTTGATGAAGATTCAAAAATAAAACTAGTAACCTTTGCAGAAATCTTGAAGGAAATGATAGGAAAAAAATCGAAGAAGAGGGGAACTTAAGAACGGAAGAGATGAAAAAATAAACTGAAGGGGCGGTCGCTGGCATTTATAGGGCAGTTTTACCGACGTATTATTTTAATTTATTCCGTTGGTGAAGTTTCGAAAATCCGTCGATAAATTTTGAATTTCGCACTAACGTTTTTAATTACCCTCCATATTTTTCACGGTCTGTCGGTAATTCCGTCGGTAACATGATGCGGTTAGAGATGCATTTAATGCACCGCCCTTTGGAATTCGCACAGTTCGTCAGTGATTTTATCGGTAATATTGACCCGCCGACAACTTACCAATGGAATGGAATTCATCGGCAACCTCGTTGGTGATTGTGGCATTTGCGGTGATTATTTTTCAACTCTCTGTGAAATGCCAATGGACGGTTTTCCGTCTGCAAAGTCGTTGGTAATTGTGGCATTTCAAGTAATTATTTTTGAACTCTCTATCAAATGCTGACGAATCTTATTTCGTCGGTATGGACGTCGGTAATTGTGGCATTTCAAGTAATTATTTTTGTACTCTCTGTGAAATGATGATGGACCTTATTCCGTCGGTATGGACGTCGGTAATTGTTGCATTGTACAAGAAAGATTATATTTGTATTTCCTATTTACCTTCCTGCAAACACTTAAATGATAAACTGTCCATCGCACAAAACAATAACAACAGTGCTTAAACAATACATAAACTTATAAAATAAATATTTCGTGTTACAAAATATATCATCCATAATATATATTACATGAAAAAATGTTTTACATAAGGCTTTATTCTGATAGTTAGTCATAATTTTCTTCTTCTTCGTCATCAATTGAATAGTCATCACCTTCATCGCAATCTTCAATATGGATATCATCATCTTCATCGACATTTGCTTGTCTGCTAGAGCTCAAACAACATTCAACTCCTCTGCGTCAACATCAACAAGATTATCATGAAAATTTGAATTTTCTTCCAAGTCAATCGAAGGAGCAACTCGATATGGTTTAACCAACTCACTAACTTGAAAGACTTCATCTCGCACACTTGTGTCTTCGTTCTCATCCTGAACAAGATCGACACAACCCCTGGGTTTTGTTTTTAAAACGGACAACCAATCCACTCTTGATCGATCCTTTCTAAATGAAGGGGTGTATGTGTAATAAACTTGTTGACATTGCTTCGCAAAAACAAAGACATCGTTTACGTTGCGGAGTATAGCTTTTGAGTTGATTTCGACCAGACCATAGTGCAGATCAACTTTGATTCCTCTGTCAGTCGTGTCATACCAATAGCGTTTGAATAAAAACACTTTATTCTGCTCGCTATGATATTGTAGTTCGACGACCTCTTTTAATCTACCATAGTAGTCAACTTCTAACTCACTACTAGTCGATCCCTTAACACAAACACCGTTGTTGTATGTCTTTCTTCCATGCCCGTATTCTTTAGTATGGAAAACATATCCATTGATAAAATACCCGGTGTAGCACTTAACTTTTCTTTCAAGGCCCAGGCTTAGTGAAGACAATGACTTAGCAGCACTCCTTCTCATTTGATAAACCTTGTATATAATGTACATCAACAAACAGTAAATGAACGAGAATCTCGTAATGACATGCATACAATAATTTTACAAGTGAGAATGAGTTTGTGATAGTGCTTACATGTGTTCTAAACCACGTGGCAAATTGTTCATCTTGTAATTGAAAGATCTGGGATTCGATTAGCTATGAGTTATTGGAGAGCAAATATTGTCGATGTTGCCTGCAAGTGATAATGAGTGTATGTTATTACAATATATAATTAAAAGTATATTACTGACAAAGTTCAATTAGTATTACACATATATAAACTTACTAAATAAAAGGTATCAGCTCATCACAGTTAAATATAACATAGTTGTGTGCTTGTTTGAACTCTATTTCCGACAAATATCTTCCTCTTACGACATTTTTAGGTGTGGGTCGTCCATGATTGGAGAATATTGACAAGTTCTTACTGGAAGGCACTTCACCGCCATCATCATGTCATGGAACGTGATTCATTCTCTTTCTTAGATGAGGTTCGAAATAGTACGAGATAAATGTTGAGATCTCCTCAACAATATAGGCCTCACATATCGAAGCCTCAACATGCGCCTTGTTCTTAACCTTTTTCTTGAGATTGAACAAGTACCTGCATTGAATTAATCAAATATTTTCAATTAAGAAAAACAAAGAAAATACTTTTATATATGAATTACATTACAACTGTAATATCTAACCATTCGAATGGGTACATCCATCTATACTGGACCGGTCCTCCAACTTTTCCCTCGAATAGTAGATGTATGGGAAGATACTCCATTGAGTCAAAAAATGATGGAAGGAATATCATCTCAAGTTTGCATAGTATCTCAACGATATTCGTTTCAAGCCTCTCAATGTGATCAACATTCAACTTGCTGGAGCATATATCTCTAAAGAAATGACTAATATCCGTGAGTGCATCCTATATCCCCTTTGGCAACAAATCATGAAAAGCTAATGGGATGAGTATTTGCATAAACACATGGCAGTCATGACTCTTCATTCCATACAATCGACATTCCTCTATATTAACCAGCCTTAATATGTTCGAGGCATGTCCATCCGGAAAACGCAGACTCTTAAGCCATTTGTAGACTAGTAGTTGTGCGTTTTTCTCTAACATGAAGCTTGCTCTTGGTTTTGCGACCCGTGACTCATCATAAACCAACTCCATATTTTTATGGTTACAGAACAAAGCTATATCCAATCTAGCCTTGATGTTGTCCTTTGTCTTCCCCTTCACATCCATGACGATGTTGAAAATGTTCTCAAACACGTTCTTTTCAATGTGCATGATGTCAAGGTTATGGCGGAGCAGATTGGTCTTCCAATAAGGAAGCTCCTAAAAGATACTTCGCTTTACCCAATTATGGGTCAAACCAAAACCAAAAAACTTTTACTTACCTGATTGAAAACCAAACACAATGTCACCGTACTTTAATACAACATGCAATTCTTCACCAAAAAGACGCGGGGATGCAACATCCTTTTCAACTCTGCCAACAAAGAAATCTTTTCTGTTCTTTATGTACCTATGATTATATGGCAAGAAACGACGGTGACAGTAAAAAAAGAAGTTTTACCTCCCTTTGTTAGCGTGAATGCCTTGTTGTTTTCCATACAGTATGGACATGCTAGTTTCTCATGCGTGCTCCAACCAAAAAGCATTCCATAAGCTGGAAAATCATTGATAGTCCACATCAAAGCCGCCCTCATAAGGAAATTTTGTTTCCTTGATATATCATAAGTCAAAGCTCCGGAGGACCACAACTGCGCCAACTCATCAATCATTGGTCGAAGACAAACATCTATATTTCAGTCCGGGCTGCTTGGACTAGGTATGATAGTAGATAAAAACATGAACTTTGACCTTATACACATTCCCGGTGGCAAGTTATAAACCGTGAGTATGACCGGCCAACAAGAATAAGGAGCAGCAAATGACCTAAATGGATTGAATCCGTCTGTAAACAACCCAAGACGCACATTCCTTGATGCAGCTGAAAAGTGAAGATGCACACTGTTAAAGTGTTTCCATGCTTCACCGTCAGAAGGATGCACCATCAATCGCATCATGTGATTGGTGCCATGTCATGTGCTCAGCAGTCCTTGGTGACATGAATAACCTCTGCAATCTAGGTGTGATTGGGAAAGTATCTAAGTTTTTTATATGCCACTAGAGTCTTTCCTCTGTTAGTTTTGGGGTTGTAACGGGATTGCCCGCATGTCATACACTCGGTCATCTTAGCATTTTCAAGGTAATATAACATGCAAAAGTTAGGGCACATGTCAATTTTCTAGTATCCTAAACCGAGGGGTTCAATCATGGACTTCGCAGCATAGAAGTTCTCTTTCAGCCTGTTCCCTTCAGGTAAAATGCTTCTTGCCCATTCAATAATTTTGTCATACCCGGTCTCACTCAACCCGTGATCTGACTTGATGGTGAACACCTGCGCTATGGCCGATAATTTATTGTGGTTTGTGCAGTCATCCCATAATGGTTTGTCAGAATCTTTCAACAAATCAAAAAACCTAGTTGCATCTGCATTAGGTTCTTCTTCTACGATTGGACATTGACTGACATTACCTTGATTCATTCTCATTGCATCCATAACCATATTTTTGTAAGGATTATTGTTGTCATTTGCCACTTCATGCACGTTGCTAGCACTAGAAGTTGACCCAACAACCCTTTCTCCCATTTTCTTATTACTAACAAATACTTCTCCATGTGCATACCAACAATGGTAATTCTCCATAAACCCTTTATGTAGAAGATGCATCATTACAACATTTGGATGTAGATACTTTTTATTTTGACATTTCCTGCATGGACACCTAATACCGCCTCTAGTAAAATTTCTGGGAATAGATGTTGTGAAATTAATAAAACCCTTGTCGCACCCTCGCGAGCGGAGCGCGGCGTCACGGTGATCCTTGATTGGTTTCAGGGTCTTTGTTTGTTTTATTGTGAATATGGGAGTCGCCACCTAGTATTATGGTCACTAGAAAACCTAACTGGTCTTTCAGAGATTCTAAAGCAAGGGACTGGTTGCGTAAAGGGAAGGCATTAGAACCCCTAGTACGCCCTACCTAGGGTAAGCTGCTTGGTGTTTGGTTTGCCTTATAATTGTTATGGTGTTGGTGTTTTCCTAGGATACGTTTTGCTATGATGAATGGATTTGGGCTGAAAGTTTTTTTAAAAAATAACCCTTGGTCAATGTGGATCACACCCTTACATACGTCTACAAAGTACCAAGGAGAACCAATGCAGATCTCTTGAAATTTATGTTTGATTCAGACTAAATTTATTAAGATAGAAATCCAAGGAGATTCCATGTGCTTTAAAAGCTCATTTTTCCCTTAGTATTTCAAGAGTTTTGCGACTCGTAAATCACAAGGAGGAGGGATAAAAATTTAGAAATCTAAGGAAATTCAGAGCACTTTAAAAACCTCTTTTTGCCTTAGTGTTTCATACTTCCACGGCTCGTAAACCATTGAGTCAAAAATTGAAATGTCCTCAATTATAATCAAGGCTTCTTTCAAGGATGTGTAGTGACTTATTATTCCTAGAAAAATATTTTGGATATTAATCACTTGGGGTTTCTTTATCCAAACATTAACAACAAATAATAACAAGTTATTCCCAATAATATTTTGGATATTCATCCCTTTGGGATTTCTTTATCCAAACATTAAAGGTGAATAATAGATGACTTCCCAAAAAAAAAAAAAAGATTTTGTATTTTTTTGGAATATTGGCCAATACCCTTTGGAGTTTTACAAACATGTTGTAAAATCCAGAAATGCAAGAAATATAATTTTTTTATTGTGTTTAAGAAATCCATGCGAAAACACATTTTAAAAACTTCAAATATTTTTTTTTTAAGAAGAATTTTGAAAAAAGATGTTAGGGTATTGGCCGTATGCAACACACAAAAACATTTTTTATATTTTTTTGTATATTTGTCGTATTTGCGTTGAAAAACCGGGTATTCTAAATGCGAGATTGATATAATTTTTTTATTATATATATATATATATATATATATATATATATATATATATAAAAACAGACCTTAAAATCATCAATCTCTCTCTCTCTTTCTTTTTTTGAAAAAAAAAATTGAAACAAGTACATTCGGCCAGGTCACTTGCCTAAAAAGGCTACTGTTCAAGTGAATTATAATTCACTTGAGCAGTAAACACAAAAGGCATGCACAATAGGTAAGTAATTAAAATGCAAAGCGGAGAGAATGCATGGAAACTTACCTGGCGCTGAAACAGGTGAAGATGATGATGCTGCAGTTTCTTACGCACAACTGGTCATCGCTGATTCTGAAGACAACGAAGAACGTTGGTAACTGGTGTTGATCTCTGTCTTTCTCTTCTTGCCGAAGCTTTCTCTGGAGACGACTGGGACCAGCTGCTGGTGCAGAGACGAGACTGGTCGTACTACTGGATTGTTGTTGCGGCTAGTACCTGCTTCCAGTGGTTGAGGGGCTGCGAGTTAGCGATGGCTGCCGGGGCTAAAGACGACACCGCTGTTGAAGCTGGAGACGGTTGCGTTCTGGTGCAGGACTTATAGAAGAACTGTTTGTTTGGAATGTGAAGCAAAGCTCCTAACACTACTTGTGGCTCACGGTTTTGGCTGATATTAAGAGAGATTGTTGGACCGTGGGGAAGAATCTGGTGGTGGTGGTGGGGAGAAGCCAAAAAGAAAGAAAGAGAGGACAAGGCTTTGGTTTTCTTGTTGTTCGGGTGATAGAGGGAAGATCTGTTTTGGTTTTGAGAATAGAGATGGAAAGGGCAGTGTGTGGCTGAAGGTGGGTATGTGGTCAAGAGAGAGTCTGAAAATTTGTGTTGATGAGCGGCTATGGGCTGTTTTTTTTAGACCGACGGGAAGGGAAAACTTTGCTGAGGAAAGGGGAAGGTCTTTGAAAAGAGAGATGGGGTTGTGACAGGAGAAAAGAGTATGTGGTGGTTGTCCTGTGGCTGAGAGGGAGAGCAATGGGTGAACCAAAGAGGGAGCCGATTCCAGTGAGGGAAAAAAAAGGTTTGTGTTGATGAGAGGGAGAAGGGGATAGTGTGTGGTGGGGTGTCAAGCGCAGTGGCTGAGATGGAGAAATGGAGGCTTATCTCGGGGAGGGGGTTTCTGGCTTTGCCCCTTTATGTTTTTGAAATGGAGAGGGCTGCAGCTCCTCTAGAGAAGGTTTAGATTTAGGTCTTTTTTGTGTGTGTTTTCCTCCTCCTTTCTAAAAAATTACCCCCTCCTCTTTATTATTATGGCTGGAGGTTCATTTATATAGAAAATCTCTACATGTGCTATTCAAGGAAATATTGCAATAATTATTGCAGAGATTGTCTTCTATAACCAGAACCAACAAATCTTATATATATGATATTTTATATTGTAGTGATTATTTTCCATAACCAGCACGAATCAAATCATATATCTATGGTATGATTATTTTTCATAACAAGCACCAATCAAATCATATATATATATGGTATTTTATATTGCAGTAATTATATATGATTCAGTAATTATCTCCTTGACATATTGCTTCCTTGATATTAGCATTGATGCTTTATGTTATTGCCACATGTAAACCCTTATTATTATTTTTATTATTATTTTATTTATTTATTATTTGAAAATTTATCAAAATATGGGTCAAAAATTGGGTAGCAACAGATGCCCCCTCTTTACAATGATTACGAAGCAAAACTCCTTAATGTTTTGCATAGTAAGCTTGTAAAAAAAAAAAAGTATTCCTTGCTTGCTGAGGGATCCACTCATCCAAGGATTTCACTTTTTTAAAAGGAAATGGTCTCGTTATCATGGGTGACCTGCCCCCCCTTTTTTTTTAAAAAAAAAAAGAAAATTGGTCTATTTTCACAGGCGACCTGCCCATACACACTCAAACTTGGTTTGTTTTCAGGGTTGACCTACTCACATACTCACGCTGGTCTATTTTCACGAGCTACCTGCCCTTTTGATTGGGTTAACTGATTGTGCATCAAAAGTATCATTAAGTCTTTTATTTTACATATATATATTTATTGTTTTTATTTGGGTTTTTTATAATAATTGATGTGCTTTTTAGTAATGAAGTTTCTTTTAATGTTTCGATAGGTTTTTAGAGCTTAAAAGAATTATTTTAGAAAATTCAACATCGGAATTCGAAACAAAGAATTGAAGAGAAATTTAGTTGAAGATTGAAGCAAATCTTGGTTCAAATAAGTGCTCAAAATTTGCCTCAAAAATCAATTCTATTCCAATTCTAGAAAAGAATATCATATGATCTATTTCAAGCCCAAACTTGCCTTATGTTGTGTGCAAACTTCAACCATCAAACACTCAAGGTTTTAATGTCAATCTTAGCTCAAATAATAGGTACATTTTTATCCTTATTTGATGCTTAAATTCAGCCCCAAATCAGCCTCAAATCAGCTCCAAATCAGCCCAAGCACAATCCATGATCTTACATGTCCACACAACAAATAACATTTGATTTATTTTGGGTAATTCATTGACCCAAGAGGGCAAGCACATGGATGGAAAGCTGGAGGGGACATTGTCACATTATTTTGGGTCAAAAAGAAGAAAGAGACAGCTCACAAAGGAGGAAGAAAAACGTGCACCAAAGTGTTCTCCAAGCTGGCTTGATTTGATTTTCCAGAACACCTTTCGGTGTTTTATCCATACCTTTTGACTCAAATGTCCAAATTAGCTGTTCTTTAATTATCTGGAAAGATAACAGAATGACCTATAAATATGTCTCTAATAGCCATCTCCAGGAGAGGCTTCTAAGAGGATCGAATTGCTGTCCAAAGTTAGAGTCAGATTTGTGTCCGAATTTTTACTGAAATTGTGTTGTGTTTTTCTTTATAGATTTCGGTTCTTTAGCTTGTAAAACTCATTATTTCAGTTTGATTCAAGTTATTTCATGTTTATTAAAGTGTTATTATATATAATCATGGTTGGCTAATCTCCTTCTTGGATCCAAATCAAGGATGATGGTGGTTGAGGTGAGTTCTTTAAGATATGAATGAATCTTAATGTCTATCTTTTCATTTTCTTCATGAATGTTTTATTATTGCAAAGAAATTTTAGAAATCATTTAGGTAATGTTATAATCTTGAATTTTTATGCACAAACCTTAGTTTTGGTATAGAGATTGCTTGATTCAATGTCTTACTTAATATGAAAATACTTTTTCATTCTTAAGTAATATATAATCAATCTTCATCTTTTTAAACTTCATTGTAATATCTTCCGATCTAATATCACCATCATTGATATTAGGTTGAGTTATCTTATATATGTTGAAGGAATCACTAATACATCACCATTAAAATTGATTTGGACCAAGACTTACTTTTTCTTGTCATTTAAAATCTATTTACACTTTTTCATCTTTGAAAACAAATCCATCAATCATTTTCAACCAAGTTATTGTTAATTTAATTTCTCTTGAGTTTTTTTTGTTACCTAGCTTAATTTCCAAATCTAGCTCTCTGTGGATATGACCTCGATCTTACCGAGTTAATTGCTACATCGCACACTCGTGCACTTGCGAGTTAAAACAAGCTGATCATAAAAAGCGGTCAAGCATTAACCTAAGATCCCATCTGGCGACCTCCTTTAAGTCGAAGCAAAGTCAGTGTGTAACTCGATCAACCTGAAATCCCATCTGGCGATTCCCTTTAACCAAAGCTAAACTATGTGTGTGGTTGGGCTAACTTGAGATCCCATTTGGCGATCTCCTTTAATTCGAAGCAAAGTTGGTGTGTGTGGTCTTATTATGACGGGTGACCTACTCAAATGCAAGATGGTCTCATTCTGACGGGTGACCTACCCAAATGCAAGATGGTCTCATTTTGACGGGTGACCTACCCAAATGCAAGATGGTCTCATTGTGATGGGTGACTTACCCAAGTGGAGAGAAGGGAAGAGTAGTCTCATTCTTATGGGTGACCTACCTAGGGGAAGAATGGCCTCATTATAATGGGTGACCTACCCAAGTAAAAAAAAAAATAGAGAATGGTCTCATTCTAATGGGTAAGAATGGTCTCATTCTTATGGGTGACCTACCCAGGGGGAAGAATGGCCTCATTATAATGGGAGACCTACCCAGGTAAAAAAAGATGGAGAATGGTCTCATTCTAATGGGTGACCTACCCAGAAAAAATGGTCTCATTGTGATGGGTGACCTACCCAAGTGGAAAAGAGGAAGAGTGGTCTCATTTTTATGGGTGAACTACCCAGGGGGAAGAATGGCCTTATTATAATGGGTGACCTACCCAGGTAAAAAAAGATGGAGAATGGTCCCATTCTAATGGGTGACCTACCTAGAAAAAATGGTCTCATTGTGATGGGTGACCTACCCAAGTGGAAAAGAGGAAGAGTGGTCTCATTCTTATGGGTGACCTACCCAGGGGGAAGAATGGCTTCATTATAATGGGCGACCTACTCAGGCAAAAAAAAGATGGAGATTGGTCTCATTCTAATTAGTGACCTACCCAGAAAAAAATAATGGTCTCATTGTGATGGGTGACCTACCCAAGTGGAAAAGGGGAGGAGTGGTCTCATTCTTATGGGTGACCTACCCAGGGGGAAGAATGGCCTCATTATAATGGGTGACCTACCCAGGTAAAAAAAAAAAAATAGAGAATGGTCTCATTATAATGGGTGACCTACCCAGAAAAAAAATGATCCTTTTGTAATGGACGACCTATCCGTTTTGAAAAGGATTTTAGAAGGGGTCTCAATATCTGGAGACCTGCCCCTTTTAAAGATTCTTTTTTTTTTTTAGAAAAACTCCATGATTTTTCTAGGAAATAGTCTCAATATGGGATAACCTTCCTATTTTAAAATTTTTAGAAAAATTCAACGCTTTTTCTAAACAATGGCCTCAACATCGGATGACCTACTCGTCTTAAGATTTTTAGAAACACTCCATGTTTTTTTTCAAAAAAATGATCTCAATATCGGGTGACCTGCCCATTTTGAACTTCAAAAGAAATCATCTTACCTCGAGGAATGAACCAGTGTCGCTTCACAATTCCTATCCTTTTCCATAGTTCCGTTGACTTGAGATTTTGTACCTCAGCAGTTCCCAAAAACTTGGAAGCTATTTTGGCTTTCATCACACCTTTTCCTACCAGGTTAGTGTCATGACAATATATCATGCATGTTTTTGTTACCTATTTTTGGAAACATAGGTCCCCTCTTTCCGTTATGGACTTTTTCGAGCTCTTGTTTCCATTTGTTTGTACGACCTATTCTCTTGAACTGAAATATGCTCTACGTGTTATATTTCATATCCTTTTCATGCTTGATGAAGAGATCTCTAGTTCTTTATGGGGCCCTTTCTTGCTCCATTAAACGTTGCTTTGTATTATACTTTTGCCGATGTTTTAATTGCCTTTTTCCATTTTTTGAGAAATTACTTTTAAAAGGAAAACTCAAAAAAATTTGGTTTTGTTCATGAAAACTAAAACTTTCAATGCAATCATCATATTTTGTTTTTTTAAGCAACTCTCATAAAAGGTGTTTCAGAAGTTCTAATGATGATACCCCTTTGGGCTTTGGTTCACTATAGACCCCTATGTGCACTTTTTTCCCCCTAGTGTGGTGTGCAATACCTATCAGGTTTAAATTTGGTTTGGATCCCTTCAATTTGAGAATTGATGGAGTCATCTTCTTAGTCATGTGTAAAAACAATTCTTTTAAGTAAAGGATTTTGAATGCTATGAGATCATGCACTTTATGAAGAAAAGGTTCTTTATAGAGAGAAGTCAAGGCCAAACTTTATTTTATGGATCGGGAAGCATAGTATTTCTTTATAGAGTCAGAATTCACAGGTCTAACTAGATCTTCTCCATCCATTCTAGATAACAATAAAGCTCCTCCCGAGAATGCTTTCTTTACCATGTAAGGGCCCTTATTATTTGGCGTCCATTTACTCTGATCTTCTCCTAGTAAAAGCTATATTTTCTTCAGTACAAGATCTCTTTCATGGAATCCTCGAGGTCGGACCTTCTTATCATATGATTTGGTCATCCGTGATGATGATAGATTGCAGTTATCCTCTCTTTACTAATCAGATTCAACTATTCATATCTAACTTTTACCCACTCTACCTTTTCTAGCTTAGAGTCTATCAATACTCTTAATGAGGGGATTTCAACTTTTAAAGGCATCACATATACGGGGTGGCTCCTATTGGGGTTCAGACTGCGGTGCAATACGCGTGAAGGGCTAATAACAACATCTCATGCCAATCCTTGTAGGTGAATATCATCTTCTGAATAATCTTCTTGACATTCTTGTTAGCAACTTCTACCACACCATTCATCTTTGGCCTATATGGCGAGGAATTGGAATGCTTGATTTTCTAGCGTAGAGTTCTATTATCATCTTACCATTGAAGTTCTGGGCAATATTAGATATAATCTTATATAGTGGACCATATCGATAGATCAAATCTCTTTTCATAAATTTCTTCACCACCTTTTGCCTCTACGTTATCTAAACATCTCAACAAAGTCCAGTCAGATGATTTCTTATACAAAGTTTCCCCATCAAGATAGAAATCCATTGCCAACCTTCTCAAAGTCTTCTTGTCGATTATGGATGCCCCCATGGGATATGTCTGGTTTTGGACGAAATTCTTGATATCATAGCACCAAGGGTTTCCATCTATTTCTCTTTCAACTGAGCAACAATGAGCGGGGTTATTTCTGATATCAATGTGTACCGATTGTACCTTGTGCCCAAAGTCTATTCTAGCCATAGAAGCTAGCGTCACCAAAGTGTCAACAAAATGGTTTCCTTCCCTTCCTAGATGGGTGAACTTTATTTCCTCAAATTCTCTAGCCAATTTAGACAAGTATTCTTGGAAAACTCTAAACTTCTTGTCCTTGATTTACCATTTTCCTTTCACTTAGCAAATAACCAAAATTGAGTCTCCATACATATCTATCTTTCTGATATTCAGCTCCAATGTTATCTCTAAAACGAGAATGCAAGCTTCATACTCCTATGTTGTTATTGCACCCAAACTACGACTTAAATGAAACCGGATAATGTTTCTCATCAGGAGAGATTAGCACTGCCCCCACTTCATTACCATAGCACCATCAAAGTACATAATCCACCAATCTGATTTCCCTTCCTCGAATGAAAACACATCTTCATCAGGAAAATCAAAGTTTAACAGCTCATAATATTCCATAGCATGGTCAGCTAAGTGATCAACGATGACATTCATGGCTTTCCTTGTCATATATACTATGTCGTACTTAGCCAGTAGAACTTGCCATTTGGCTTGATAGATAAGGGTGGATTCAGTAGGTACTGCTTGATTTTCGCGAAAGCTTTTTCACACTCTTATTCCAAATTCCAAGATTCTTCTTCCTTAACAATCGAAGATTGGGTCATAAGTCATGGTTAATTGGGATATAAACCGAGCAATGTAATTCAATCTTCCTAAGAACCTTATTACATCCTTCTTAGTCTTGGGAGGTGGCATAGATTGAATAGCCTTTACTTTGTTGGGATCCACTTTTATCCCTTTGTCACTTACCAATTCTAACAACTTCTCAGATTTCACCCCGAATGAACACCTCGTTGGGTTAAGCCTCAAATTATATTTCCTTAGTCTTTCAAACAATTTCTTCAATATTTGGACATGATTCTCTCCCTCTCTAGATTTAGCAATCATGTTATCTCTTTATGCATCATGTCGTGAAATAGAGTTAACATGGCCCTTTGGTAGGTGGCCCCAACGTTCTTTAACCCAAATGGCATGACTTTGTAGCAAAATGTTCCCCATAGTGTTACAAAGGTTTCTTCTCCTTATCCTCTTGTGCCATTTTTATCTTATTGTAGCCATAAAATCCATCCATAAAGGAATCTATGGAGTTACGTGCTGCATTATCAACCAACATATCTAGGTGTGATAGAGAAAAATTGTTTTTAGGGCTAGTCCGGTTTAAGTCCCTAAAGTCCACACAAACTCTGATTTTATCTTCCTCTTCAGGTACTACCACTATGTTGGACACACATTGCGGATACTTGACTATTTCTATAAAACCAGCATTCTACTGCTTTTCAATTTATGTCTTTACCTTGATCAAGACATTGAGATTGGTCCTTCTCAACCTTTGCTTAACCGATTTGCATCCTTCTACTAGTGGTACCCTATACAAACCAGGCATATCTTTGTAGGACCAGGAAAAAAAATCTACATACTCTTGGAGTAGTGCAATCAAACCTTCTCTTTCTTTAGGGGTGATCAAAGTCCCTATCTTCAACTTTCTCTTGATTTCTTCATTGCCCACATCTATGGTTTCAAGTTCCTCTTTATTGGGTTTTCAAGCTTGTTCATGTTGTTCTTATTAATTTTTTGTGAATCCCCTAATGTCATTTTCCTCCTATTCTTCCTCTTGTACAACTAATATATATTCTTTAAAGTCCAGTCATTCATTCTCAGTGTAAAGTGTAGATGTTGTTATGGAAGATCCACTTTGAAAACGGAAAGTGATGTGTAAAAACACCAAGATGAACTTTTGAAACTTTTGAAAATGCATGATCTCATTAAAAGGAAAAGTTTGGCTAAAAAAAAACAATGATAAAATCCAATTGACATTTGGAACCTTGATTTAAAAAGGTGAAAAAGGCAAACAACACAATATAATGATCAAACAAGCATTATTGATTAAATTTGAACACCTATGGAGCTTCTTGGGTCTCCCAACTCTGGAACATCTCTCCCTTGGCTAGCTTTTGAATGAAGGTCTTAAGATTCAAGATGCTTTGAGCTTAGGCTTGTTTAGATGCAAAACAATATTATAGAGCATACATCTTAATGATAGGTTCTAGTTCCTTTATGTGAGACATAGGGTAGGTTTACTACTTGGTCTCTAAAAAGGGTCTCTTGTTGTCCTAGTACATGTACCACTCACTATCAGTCTAAACACTCAGCAAAGAGTTGGGGTTTACACAAACTTAAACCTTGACTCAAGTCATAAGGCAAGATGCTAGTCCCCCACTTAACTTAAAATTTAATGTGTGTGCTCTCCAAAAACAAAATAATAATAAAGTAATGAATGACTACATCATGTATGACTGAATGTAAAGATGCATGCTAAAACTTTTAAACAAATTATCATTCAAGGTAAAAAAAACAACAACACATAGCATAATAAAAAAAAACAATTACCAAGCTTAGTCCAAGGGTCCCTAGTGGAGACGCCATCCTGTCACACCCTCGCGAGCGGAGCGCGGCGATCCTCGATTGGTTTCGGGGTCTTTGTTTGTTTTATTATGAATAAGGGAATCGCCACCTAGTATTATGGTCACTAGGAAACCTAACTGGTCTTTCAGAGATTCTAAGGTAAGGGACTGGTTGCGTAAAGGGAAGGTATTAGCACCCCTAGTACGCCCTACCTAGGGTAAGCTGCTTGGTGTTTGGTTTGCCTTATAATTGCTATGGTGTTGGTGTTTTCCTAGGATACGTTTTGCTATGATGAATGGATTTGGGCTGAAAGTTTAAAAAGAAATAACCCTTGGTCAATGTGGATCACACCCTTAAATATGTCTACAAAGTACCAAGGAGAACTAATGCAGATCTCTTGAAATCTATGTTTGATTCAGACTAAATTTATTAAGATAGAAATCCAAGGAGATTCCATGTGCTTTAAAAGCTCATTTTTCCCTTAGTATTTCAAGAGTTTTGCGACTCGTAAATCACAAGGAGGAGGGATAAAATTTTAGAAATCTAAGGAAATTCAGAGCGCTTTAAAAACCTCTTTTTGCCTTAGTGTTTCATACTTCCACGGCTTGTAAACCGTTGAGTCAAAAATTGAAATGTCCTCAATTATAATCAAGGCTTCTTTCAAGGATGTGTAGTGACTTATTATTCCTAGAAAAATATTTTGGATATTAATCACTTGGGGTTTCTTTATCCAAACATTAACAACGAATAATAACAAGTTATTCCCAATAATATTTTAGATATTCATCCCTTTGGGATTTCTTTATCCAAACATTAAAGGTGAATAATAGATGACTCCCCCCTCCCAAAAAAAAAAAATAAGATTTGTTTTTTTTTGGAATATTGGCCAATACCCTTTGGAGTTTTACAAACATGTTGTAAAATCCAGAATGCAAGAAATATAATTTTTTTTATTGTGTTTAAGAAATCCATGCGAAAACACATTTTCAAAACTTCAAATATTTGTTTTTTTTAAAAGAGGAATTTTAAAAAAAGATGTTAGGGTATTGGCCGTATGCAACACACAAAAACATTTTTTATATTTTTTTGTATATTTGTCGTATTTGTGTTGAAAACCGAGTAATCTAAATGCGAGATTGATATAATTTTTTTATTATATATAAAAAAACAGACCTTAAAATCATCAATCTCTCTCTCTTTCTTTTTTTTTAAAAAAATGAAACCAGTACATCCGGCCGGGTCACTTGCTTAGTGACCCGGACACCAAAAAAAAGAGGCTACTGTTCATGTGAATTATAATTCACTTGAACAGTAAACACAAAAGGCATGCACAGTAGGTAAGTAATTAAAATGCAAAGCAAAGAGAATGCATGGAAACTTACCTGGCGCTGAAACAGGCGAAGATGATGATGCTGCAGTTTCTTGCGCACAACTGGTCATCGCTGATTCTGAAGACAACGAAGAACGCTGGTAACTGTTAAGAAAATTTAGGATGAAAACAAATATGGAGTTGGCTTAGAGGCGTGAAAACACTATCTTTAAGGTGTTTATTTGTCCCACACAGAGACAACATCTCCAGGATACAACTAAGCCCTCTAAACCTCTAAAAGAATGAGAAGATAAGACCAAGAAAAGAAAATGTCTTTTTTATTGTTATTTCTTTTCTGTATAGTAACATGCTTTTATATACTTGAAACATAACGATGAAACAGTATGACTGTTCATCAAACAATATGACTATTGATGAAACAATATGACTGTTCATCAAACATTATGACTATTGATGAAACACTATGGTTGTTCATCAAACAATATGATTGTTGATGAAATAGTATGATTGTTCATCAAATAGTATCGCTATTCATATTAAGTTTCAAGTTCCAAGTTCCAAGTTCCAACTGATATTATAAATATCCATATAATAACATTAGGAAGCCAAATAGGAGAGTTTGTCCATCATGACTTAATTTACTACACAATAGAAACCCATACTTAGAAACATTAGGAGGGAGTGTTTCTTTCCAATGTGGGATAAACATCTTTCCTTTATTCATTTACAAACTACACCAACAATCCCCCACTAGTTTGTAATGAAGGTCTTTTCACTTGATAGAATTATGCTTACAAGAAGGTATTTTGTAATTTAAACCTTCAATTAGTGTTAGAACTTGAATCCTACTAAAGTTATTGGTGTCCGCAGATTAAACCAAAACTTTTGTTGTTGAATAAAAGATACTACACACATAACACTATCCAAACTCTTAAAGAGGTTTACAACTGTTTAGCACTATTATGGCCATGTGCTAAAATCATAATTTTTTTTTCTTGAATATTTACAAGAGAAAACCCTAACTCTTGTCAAAAGCGGCACCATTTTTATATTCATATAGGTGGAATTATACATGTCTCTATTACATTAGACACGAACTTTAAATTCCATTAAGAGCCCAAGCTCATCCTACTTTTCGTAATAGAACACACTGAATACTATCAGAATAGGGACTCAAATTAATTATCAGTGTCCAACAGATACAAAACAGTAACTTGTTATTACCCATTAAACTAAGAGATAAGCTTTTTGCTAATCTGAAGTTGGGTTCTTATTATTGGTATCTTTAATAACGGGTTTCAACCCCATTCCATTAGTTTTTTTTCGTACCATGTCTCTAGATAGTCCTTTTATGAGCGGACCCACTAAATTATTCACACACTTCACATAGACAATGGTGATTACACCATTTGTAATCAACTCTCGAATATATCCATGTCGAATGCTTATATGTCTTGACTTACCATTGTAAATGTTACTATAAGCTCGAGACATAGTTGTTTCACTATCGCGGTATAAAGAAATGGCTGACATAGGTTGTGGCCACAACTTAATATCAAACAACATATTTCTTAGCCATTCTGCTTCTTTACCTGCAGCAGCTATAGCAATAAATTCTGATTCCATGGTAGAATGAGAGATGCATGTTTGTTTCTTAGATGCCCAAGATATTGCACCTCCTCCAAGTGAGAAAATCCATCCTGATGTGGACTTATTATCACTTGAACTAGTCATCCAACTTGCATCACTATATCCTTCCATCACAGCTGCAAAATCAGAATAAAACAAGCCTAAATCGATCGTTCTTTTTAGGTAACCAAAGACTTTTGCAATAGCCTTTCAATGATCTGTATTCGGCTTGCTTGTATATCTTGATAACTTGTATATAACAAAAGCTATATCTGGTCTTGTACAATGCATAGCATACATAAGACTTCCAATGGCACTAGCATATTCTAGTTGTGCTACCGCATTATTACAATAATCATTTAACTTCATGCTAGAGTCAAATGGGGTATTAACCTCCTTTATATTAAAATGCTTAAACTTATCGAGCATTTTCTCAATATAATGTGACTGATTAAGTGCATAGCCATTACTATGTTTCTTAACTTTGATACCTAAAATTGTATCCACTTCACCAAGATCTTTCATTTTAAAGATAGAAGTGAGATACCTTTTGGTTTCAACTATTCCAATCATATTGGTGCTAAATATTAACATGTCATCTATATAGAGACAAATAATCACACCAGAATCTTTTGTAAATTTGGAATACATACACTTATCAGCACCATTGTGATGAAAACCATTCAACAAAATTGATTTGTCAAACTTTTCATGCCATTGTTTCGGAGCTTGTTTTAAACCATATAAGGACTTTACCAATTTACAGACTTTTTCTTCATTACCAGGAAGTATAAAACCCTCAGGTTGCTCCATATACACTTCTTCCTTTAAATCTCCATTTAGAAAAGTCGTCTTTACATCCATTTGATGAAAATACAATTTATAAATTGATGCTAATGCAAATAAAACTCTAATTGATGTAATTCTTGCCACTGGAGAATAAGTGTCAAAATAATCAACACCCTCCTTTTGAGTAAAACCTTTGGCAACCAATCTTGCCTTGAAGGTTTGTATATAACCATCGGTATTGTATTTTTTTTTAAACACCCACTTACATCCTATTGGCTTAGAACCTGGAGGTAAATCTACTTGGATCCAAGTATTGTTAGACAATATTGAATCCATTTCATCATTTACCGCTTCTTTCCAAAAAGCAACATCCCTAGAAGACATAACTTGACCAAATGTCTTTGGATCATCTTCTATATTTAGGATCATAGGTGTCTTTTTTAATATTGTATTTATATCACCTTCCACTAAAAATACAATTGAATCAGTAGAAATAAAATATGTATCTATGTGTTTTTCCTTTCTAACTCTTTGACTTCTTCTAGGTTCACTTGAACCTATTACTTCTAGTTTTTTACTTTTTTCACTTAACGTTGAGCTAGGAGTCATTACTTTTAGATTTGGTTCTTGCATATTTGAATCACTTTTGAATTTATATTCGATAAATTCAACATGTATAGATTCAACACTCACATTAGTTTCTAAATCCAAAAGTCTATAAGCCTTTGAATTTTGTGTATAACCAACAAAAACACTCTTAAGACCTCTGGGTCCTAATTTTGTTCTTTGAGGATCAGAGCTTTTATAAAAAGCTACACACCCCCACACTTTAAAATAATTCAGATTTGGTTTTCTACCGTTCCATGCTTCATAGGGAGAAGCATTTGATTTTTTAGATAGTACTCTATTATGAATGTGACATGCAGTAAGTAAAGCTTCACCCCATAAATTATTTGGTAATTTAGCATTCAAAAGCATGGCATTGACCATATCCACTAAGGTCCTATTTTTCCTTTCAGCAAGTCCATTATGTTGTGGTGTATAGAGTGCTGTCATTTGACGGATTATTCCATTTTCCTCACAAAATGTAGAAAACTCCTTAGAAAAGTATTCTCCACCTTTATCACTTCTAAGAACTTTAATTTGCCTTTCCTTTTGATTTTCTACCATTTTCTTGAATTCCTTGAATTTTCCAAAGGCTTCATCTTTAGTTCTTAATAAGTAAACATAGGTAAAACGAGAATAATCATCAATAAAAGTTGTGAAATATCTTTTTCCACCCCTTGTTAACATACCATTTATTTCACATATATCAGAATGGACCAACTCAAGTAATTGAGAATTCCTTTCTACTTTAGGAAAAGGCTTCTTTGTCATCTTTGCTTGAATACATACTTCACATTTGTCTTTATTATTGTGTTGATATGAAATATAACCATGTTTACACATATATTTCAAATATCTATAATTTAGATGTCCTAATCTTGCATTCCAAAGAAGAGAAGTAGATTCAACCATATAAGTAGAAATAACATTGATTTCATTAATACTGAACTTAAACATGCCATCACAGGAATAACCCTTTCCTACAAACATCCCTACAAACATCCCACTCTTAGTTACAATAACCTTATCAAACTCCAAAACAATCTTGAACCCTTTCTTGCTCAAGAGACTAGCAGATACAAGGTTTTTTCCTAATTTCAGAAACATGAAACACATTGAGTAAAGACAATTTTTGTCCAGAAGTAAAGTACAACTCAATAGTTCCTTTTCCCAAAACTTTGGCAGAATTATGGTTGCCCATCAAAACCTCTTCAGGTTTTTTCATTTCTTCATAAGTCTTGAACCATGCTTTGTTGTTGCAAACATGAACTGTTGCACCAGAATCCAGCCACCAATATGAAGTCTTTACAACATTAGTTGCCATATTTAATTCGGTAATCATTCCAATTTGAATGTTTGAAACCATGGCAACTAACTCCCTGACTTCATCTTTTTCAACCATATTCACTTTGAAAGAACCACCTTTCTTGTTGAAATTCTTGAATCTGCACTCTTTTATATAGTGCCCTTTATTTGCATAATGGAAACAAACTCTATGCTTCTTATTAGCATTTTGTTTCTTCTTGAATTGTTTCCTTTCTTTTGCACTTTCAGATTATTTTGAGTCATTGTCAAACCAGTTTCAGTAACCAAATTCACTTTAGAATTTGTTGCTTGCAATTCACGCATACGAGATTGAACCTCAATTTGCAAGTGTGTTTGAAACTGTTCAAAGGTATAATTGCCTGTAGAATGCAACATCTTCTTCCTATATTCATTCTGGATGGAGGAAGTTTTGATAAAACGGTCCCCACTTGAAGTGAATCAGGAACTTTGATATCCAAATCACTAAGTTTTGATATCAACATTTGAATTTCATGGACTTGATCCATGATTGGTTTATTATCAGTAATCTCATACTTAAAAAATTTTAAAGCAAGAAAACGATCAGAACCTGATTTTTCCTGCTTGTAATGTGTCTCCAAGGCAGCCCAAATTTCTTTTGGCGACTTTAATTTGGAGAAGATGTCATAAAGTCGACTGGTCAGAGTATTCAGTATATGTCCTCGACAAAGCACTTCATCTTCTTCACGTTTTACTCTCGCAGTCTTAATAATGGTAGATTCATCTTCTTGTGGTTCAGGTAATGCAGATAGATTTGGATCAAGAATGTAGTAAATCTTTAATGAAGTAAGCAGGAATATCATCTTATCCATCCATCTTGTGTAATTTGTACCATCAAATCGATCTAGTTAAATTTTGACATCCTTAGCAAATTTGATGCTAGAATTCATATTTATCTCCAGCAAATTAAACACCTTAAAATCGTTAAGAAAATTTAGGATGAAAACAAATATGGAGTTGGCTTAGAGGCGTGAAAATACTATCTTTAAGGTGTTTATTTGTCCCACACAGAGACAACATCTCCAGGATACAACTAAGCCCTCTAAACCTCTAAAAGAATGAGAAGATAAGACCAAGAAAAGAAAATGTCTTTTTTGTTGTTATTTCTTTTCTGTATAGTAACATGCTTTTATAGACTTGAAACATAACGATGAAACAGTATGACTGTTCATCAAACAATATGACTATTGATGAAACAATATGACTGTTCATCAAACATTATGACTATTGATGAAACACTATGGTTGTTCATCAAACAATATGATTGTTGATGAAATAGTATGATTGTTCATCAAATAGTATCGCTATTCATATTAAGTTTCAAGTTCCAAGTTCCAAGTTCCAACTGATATTATAAATATCCATATAATAACATTAGGAAGCCAAATAGGAGAGTTTGTCCATCATAACTTAATTTACTACACAATAGAAACCCACACTTAGAAACATTAGGAGGGAGTGTTTCTTTCCAATGTGGGATAAACATCTTTCCTTTATTTATTTACAAACTACACCAACAGTAACTGGTGTTGATCTCTATCTTTCTCTTCTTGCAGATGCTTTCTCTGGAGACAACTGGGACCAGCTGCTGGTGCAGAGACGAGACTGGTCGCACTATGGATTGTTGTTGCAGCTAGTACCTGCTTCCAGTGGTTAAGGGGCTGCGATTTAGCGATGGCTGCCGGGGCTGAAGACGACGCCGCTGTTGAAGCTGGAGACGGCTGCGTTCTGGTGCAGGACTTAGAGAAGAACTGTCTGTTTGGAATGTGAAGCAAAGCTCCTAACACTGCTTATGGCTCACAGTTTTGGTTGATATTAAGAGAGGTTGTTGGACCGTGGGGAAGAATATGGTGTGGTGGGGAGAAGCCAAAAGGAAAGAAAGAGAGGACGAGGCTTTGGTTTTCTTGCTGTTCGGGTGATAGAGGGAAGATCTATTTCGATTTTGAGAATGGAGATGGAAAGGGCAGTGTACGGCTGAAGGTGGGTACGTGGTTGAGAGAGAGTCTGAAAATTTGTGTTGATGAGCGGCTATGGTTTTTTTTTTTAGATCGACGGGAAGGGAAAACTTTGCTGAGGAAAGGGGAAGGTCTTTGAAAAGAGAGATGGGGCTGTGACAGGAGAAAATAGTATGTGGTGGCTATCCTGTGGCTGAGAGGGAGAGCAACGGGTGAACCAAAGAGGGAGCCGATTCCAGTGAGGGAAAAAAAAGGTTTGTGTTGATGAGAGGGAGAAGGGGATAGTGTGTGGTGGGGTGTTGGGCGCAGTGGCTGAGATGGAGAAATGGAGGCTTCTCTCGGGGAGGGGGTTTCTGGCTTTGCCCCTTTATTTTTTTGAAATGGAGAGGGTTGCAGCTTCTCTAGAGAGGGTTTACATTTAGGTCTTTTTTGTGTGTGTTTTCCTCCTCTTTTCTAAATAATTACCCCCTCCTTTTTATTATTATTGCTGGAGGTTCATTTATATAGAAAATCTCTATATGTGCTATTCAAGGAAATATTGCAATAATTATTGCAGAGATTGTCTTCTATAACCAGCACCAACAAATCCTATATATATGGTATTTATATTGCACTGATTATCTTCCATAACCAGCACGAATCAAATCATATATCTATGGTATGATTATTTTCCATAACCAGCACGAATCAAATCATATATATATGTATGGTATTTTATATTGCAGTAATTATATATGATTCAGTAATTATCTCCTTGACATATTGCTTCCTTGATATTAGCATTGATGCTTTATGTTATCGCCACATGTAAACCCTTATTATTATTTTTTATTATTTTATTTATTTATTATTTGAAAATTTATCAAAATATGGGTCAAAAATTGGGTAGCAACAACCTTGAACCCCGTTACAATAATCCATCCTCCGCTATCCTTGAGGTGAATCTCGATACATCCATGAACGATCATCCATGACTTATATCGAACCTCTATAAAATTATGATGACAACATGTATTAATTAACTATGTTAGGTAAATAAACTTGCAAAAATATTGGTTTACCTCAAGATTATTCAACAAATCAATTACAACTTCTCATAAATATTAAATATTCATTATCAATTATCAACGTCCATACAAATTAATACATATAAATTTATGAAAATTACAACTCCACAATACCATTGATAAAACTTAAAACGGACCCATTAAACAAGCTATTAATTATTTCAAAATAGCACATGTAATTCGGTAATTCAATAAAGTTTCAACAATTTACAAACAAATACAATCTTACAAAATCTAAAACAAACCATAACAAGTATAAAATTATACATTCATATACTATATGTTTGTTTGAGAAATAACAATAAAACATGTACATCTACTAACAAAATACATATACTAAAAAAATAATAAAATTGACATTTAAATGTTAAAATTTAAAAAGATAGAATTACATACAAAAATTGATAAAATCCGTCGGTAAATCAGAACACAAATGTTGTGACCATAAAACTTCAAGAAATATAACTTGTTGTGTTGAGAAGAGGGAGATTTTTTTTTGGGAGGGGGGGTTGGTTGTTTGCAGTTGGGGAGAGTTGGGATGGGGAAGAAGGAGAAATAAGGGAGGAGAGGGTCGACAGAGTGGGCATATATTAACTATTTCCGACGGTTTCACCGACGGCCGTATTCCATCAGTGAGTCCGTCGGCTATTCTGACGGCAAAAAGGACACGTCACCGTACAGATCTGCTGTTTTGAATCCCTCGGTAATTCCATCGGCATTTTAAACAGTGAACCGGTCATGTCATCGTACAGAGTTGTCGTTTTGAATCCCTCGGTGATTCCGTCAGAAAAAATCACCCGCAAAAACCTCCACATCAGCGAACCACTTTTTTTTAATTCTAAACATTCCATCCATAATTCAGTCGGTAACTACTGACCAAATGTTTACACCGATGGAATGACGGACATAAAAATTCTGTTGGTAATTTCGACCTTAAATTACCGACAGAAGTATTCTGTCGGTAAATCCGTTGGTATTAAACGAATTTCTGGTGGTGACCCCTTGGTTTAGGATACTAGAAAATTGAAAATGACCTGACCGAGTGCATGACATATGGGCATTCCCGTTATAAACCCAGAACTGGCATGGAAAAGAATCTTGTGGCATATAAGAAACTTAGATACTTCCCAATCACACCTAGATTGCAGAGGTTATTCATGTCACCCAGGACTGCTGAGCACATGATATGGCACCGATCACATAATACGGTTGATGGAGTGATGGTGCATCCTTCTGACGGTGAAGCATGGAAACACTTTAATAGTGTGCATCCTCACTTTTTAGCTGAATCAAGGATTGTGCATCTTGGGTTGTGTACAGATGGATTCAACCTATTTGGGTCATTTGTTACTCCTTATTCTTGTTGGCGGTCATACTAATGGTTTATAACTTGCCACCAGGGATGTGTATGAGGCTGGAGTTCATGTTTTTATCTATGGCCATACCAAGTCCGAGCAGTCCTGGCCGAAATAAAAATGTTTGTCTTCGACCGTTGATTGATGAGTTGACGCAGTTGTGGTCCTTTGGAGTTTTGACTTATGATATATCAAGGAAACAGAATTTTGTCATGAGAGCGGCTTTGATGTGGACTATCAATGATTTCTCAGCTTATGGAATGGTTTCTGGTTGGAGCACGCATGGAAAACTAGCATGTTTCATACTGTATGGAAAACAACAAGGCATTCACGCTAACAAATGGAGGTAAAGCTCTTTTTTTTTTTTATTACTGTCACCTTCGTTTCTTGCCACTGAATCACAGGTACAGAAAGAACAGAAATAATTTCTTTGTTGGCAGAGTTGAAAATGATGTTGCACCCCCACGTCTTTCTGGTGAAGAATTGCATGATGTTGTATCAGAGTACGGTGACATTGTGTTTGGTCTCTAATCAGGTAAGCAGAAGTTTCCTAGTTTTTGTTTGACCTATAATTGGGTAAAGCGAAGTATCTTTTATGAGCTTCCTTTTTGGAAGACCAATCTCCTCCGCCATAACATTGACGTCATGCACATTGAAAAGAATGTGTTTGAGAACATTTTCAACGTCATGGATGTGAAGGGGAAGACAAAGGACAACATCAAGGCTAGATTGGTTTGTGATGGGTCATGGGTCGCAAAACCAAGAGGAAGCTTCGTGTTAGAGAAAAACACACAACTACTAGTCTATAAATGGCTTAAGAGTCTGTGTTTTCTCAATAGACATGCCTCGAACATATCAAGGCTAGTTAATATGGAGGAATGCAGATTATATGGAATAAAGAGTCATAACTACCACATGTTTATGCAAACACTCATTCCATTAGCTTTTTGTGATTTGTTTCTAAAGGGGATATGGGATGCACAAAGGCTTGAAATGAATATCGTCAAGACAATATGCAAACTTGAGATGATATTCCCTCCATTATTCTTTGACTCAATGGAGCATCTACCCGTACATTTACCGTATGAGGTAAAAGTTGGAGGACCGGTCCAATATAGATTGATGTATCCATTCAAGAGGTTATATATTACAGTTGCAATTTAATTCATAATTAAAAGTTTTTTCATTGTTTTTTTTTAATTGATAATTTTAGTTTAATTCTATATATGCAGGTACTTGTTCAATCTTAAAAAAAGGTTTAGAACAAGGTGCATGTTGAGGCTTCAATATGTAAGGCCTATATTATTGAGGAGATCTCAACATTTATCTCGTACTATTTCAAACCTCATTTGAGAACGAGAATCAACCACGACATGATGATGGTGGTGAAGTGCCTTCAAGTGGGAACTTGTCAATATTCTCCAATCCTGGACGACCCACACCTAAAAATGTCATAAGGGGCAGATATTTGTTTTAAATAGAGTTTAGACAAGCACACAATTATGTTGTATTTAACTATGACGAGCTGAGACATTTTATTAAGTAAGTAGATGTACTACTTAAACTTTGTCAAGAGTGTACTATTTATATATTATGATATCATAAAATCATATAATTTGGAACAACCTTGCAGGCAACATCGACGATATTTACTGTCCAATAACTCACAGCTTTCTGAATCCCAAATCTTTCAATTACAAGATGAACAATTTGCCATATGGTTTAGAACATATGTAAGTCCTATCACAAACTCATTATCTCTTGCAAGGTAACTGTACGTCAATTTATTGATTATTGTTGTATTTGATATACAAGGTTTATCAAATGGGAGGGAGTGCTGCTATTTCATTGTCTTTACTAAACATGTGCCCTGAAAGAAAAGTCAAGTGCTATAGCGGGTATTTTATCAATGGATATGTGTTTCATACTAAAGAATATGGACATGAAAGAAAGACATACAATAGCGGTGTTTGTATTAAGGGATTGACTTCTAATGAGTTTGAAGTTGACTACTATGGGAAATTAGAAGAGGTCGTCGAATTACAATATCATAGCGAGCATAATAGAGTGTTTTTATTCAAATGCTATTGGTATGACACAACTAACAGAGGAATCAGAGTAGATCCTCACTATGGTCTTGTTGAAATCAACTCAAAAGCTAGACTCCGCAATGTAAACGATGTCTTTGTTTTCGCAAAGTAATGCCAACAAGTTTATTACACATATACCCCTTCCTTTAGATAGGACCGATCAAGAGTTGATTGGTTATTCGTTTTAAAAACAAAACCCAGGGGTCGTGTAAAGGTTGTTTAGGATGAGAACGAAGACACAAGTGTGATAAAAGAAGTCTTTCAAGTTAGTGAGTTGGTTGAACCATATCGAGTTGCTTCTTTGATTGACTTCGAAGAAAATTCAAATTTTCATGTTTTCGATGATAGTCTTGTTGATGTTGATGTAGAGGAGTTAAATACTATTTTGAGCTCTAGTGGACTAGAGAATGTTGATGAAGAAGATGATAACCACATTGAAGAGTGCGATGAAGCTGATAACAATTCAATTGAGGACAAAGATGAAAACTCTGACTAAATATGATCAAAACACGAAAGTGTAAAGCCCTTTTTTATATAAAATGTAATATTATGGATGATATTTTGGAACATGAAATATTTATTTTCTAATTGTTTGCTGTTGTTATTGTGTTGTGCGGTAAGTTTGCAATTTAAGCGTTTGTGCAGGAGGATAAATGGACAATACAAACAAAACATGTAAAAGTATGACACAAATACCGACATCAATACAGATGGAACCAATTCGTCGGTATTTTATAGAGAGTTGCAAAATATTTACAGCATTTGCCACCATCATCGACGACCGTATCGACGGACAATGGCCGTCGGTATTTTACCGAGAGTTGCAAAATATTTACTGCATTTGCAACAATCACCGACGACCATACCGACGGAATCACTGACGGACGTATCAAATTCCAATGCGTGCGACTGTCAGAGTGCTAGGTCGGTTGGTCCACTTACCGACGGAATCACTGAAGGACTTTGCAATTCCAGTGCGCACGTGCTCTGACACCTCTATTCCGATGGATGTGCCGACGGACTTTGAAAATTCTGGAGGGATTTTTAAAATTTTAGTGCGAAATTCAAAATATACCGATGGGAATTTAATGCCACCACCAGAAAAATACTATTCTAATTTCCGATTGGTAAAATTGTAATATAAAACCCAACCCCCCCCCCCCCTCCATGGTTCATTTTTTCTCCGTTCCTCATTCATCTTCTCTTCTCCTCTGCGTTCCTCATTTCATTTTTATTGTTTTGATTGTAGTTTTCAACATATTAAAAGCTATGATTCTCCTTTCTTTATCTTCGTATTTTTTTACTTTTTTTCTATTTTAGTTATGATTATTTTTGTTGTGTTTTTTTGTTTTGTGTATTGTTTGTAGATAAAATCTTGAAATCAACACACTATTAAGGTAAACATTTTTCATTCCTAAAGTCTTTAGTTTTTTATTTTTATTTGTTCAATTTATTTTATTGTTTGTATTGCCATAATAATTGAAAATTTTGTTAAATTTGAATTGTTATTGTTGAATTTACCTTTAAAATGTTAATTGAAATATAGAATTAAATTTAATTATTTTATCTTAATTTTATGATATTATTGCTTGTTATATTTTTTTATTATTTCAATTAATTTTAATTGTTATTTATGAATTTGTGTAGATGTTAGTTGAAAATATATAGATGTTAAATTTCTATAGATGTTAGGTTGTATATAAGATTTTGCAATGGAGTCAATTGGCTTATGGATATTATCAATATTTGTAGGTATGAAAACTGTGGGTAGTTTTTAATATAGGAAAGGTGCTGGCGAATTGTTTTTAAATAATTGAATTTAATTATGTAATTATTCATATAAATTTATGTAGATGTGTAGAATGAAAATTTAATTATTTTATTGTTTGTATCGTAACAATTATTTAAAATTTTTGTTGAATTTTAATTGTTATTGTTGAGTTTACCATGGAAATGGTAATTGGAAATGAAGAATTAAATTTAATTATTTTATCTCAATTTTATTCTATTATTGATTGTTATGTTTTTTATTATTTCCATTAATTTTAATTGTCATTTATGTATTTCTATAGATGTTAGTTGAAAATATATAGATGTTAAATTTCTATAGATGTTAGGTTGTATATAAGATTTTCCAATGGAGTCAATTGGTTTGTGGTTATTCTAAATATTTGCAGGTTTGAAAACTGTGGGTAGTTTCCAGAATATGGGAGGTGCTGCCGAATTTTTTTAAATCATCGAATTTAATTATGTAATTATTCGTATAAATTTGTGTGGATGTGTAGAATGAAATCAATAGCACGTCGTCAGCAGACAGTTGCAGCTAGTTCTTCTAGCAGCGAGGATGACTTATCCTTAATTGCTGATCATGAAGAGGCACTTGCGCCAACTTGTGATGCTGCCTCTTCTAGCGTGGTTTCACAGCGCAGGGGTGATGTGCCTTCACAGCGGGGTCAATTCACCCACAAGTACCAGGCACAATGGAAGGATGACCTTTTAGTGTCAATTTGTTTAGGTTATAGTTTTTTTATATATACTTATAACATAATTTATGAACAACTAATTAATATATTATTAATTTTATTTAATTTCAGGTTCACAAACATTGAGGTTTCCGGACAATAACATCGGTGTTTAAATCGTCGATGGAGATTCCATTATTTCAATGGAGTCAGGTTTCCAGACAATAACATCGGCATTCAGTGCACATGCGAAGCGGATGGTAAGATTAATTTAAATGAAACATATCGTTAATTAATTTGTTGTTGCTTATAAATATATTTAACTTGCAACATTTTTTTCCTTACAGGCTACGTCTCTTGGACGTGAGCCGAGCCCAATGGAGCTATTTTTAAAGACGCGCTCAACACTTCGTGATAACCGTGCAGAGTAAAGACCGCCAAAATAAGGTGCAACAGTTCATGGATAATCGTGCTCAACACTTCGTGATATGTTAATTCAATCATTTTATTTCATAAGTTATTATTTTCTTGAATTGAATATGATAATTTTTTTTTAATTTTCAGGAAACCTATAATAGCCAATTGAGGGAGAGATATGGGGACAATCCTTCGAACCATCCGGATTTCGATCCAGATTTGTGGATGGAGGTAGGATCGTCTGGTGGACCCAATAAAAATCGGGTCTACGGGCTCTCCAACACTATGGCCGAAAACTTGCAGGCGACCCATAGTATCTTAATTGTTGGGAGCTCTCCATCAGTATCGAGCACTCAGTCTAAGGAGTTCATGGACTTGAAACAACAATGTGAACGACTCTCGACGGATTATGAATAGCTCCGTCAAATGGTCATGGACATTAGATCAAGGATGGGTGATGATACATGTGCAACCCCTTTTTGATCGTATGGTTCCGGGAACAACCAGCCTCCTCCTCCTTCACCTCCTCTAGCTCCGCCGTTATTCTACTTTAATTTTGTTTTTGAAACACATTAAATTTGTAATGAATATTTGGATGTATATTATTTAATATTATTTTTATATTTTTAATGTTTAATACAATTTTATTTGGTTAATTAGTTTTTTTTTACTATTAATCAATATAATATTTGAAAAAAAATATTTATTCTAAATATTTTTTAGTAAATACCGACGGCCTTACAGACGACATAGGTTCGTCAGTATTAGACAGAGAGTTGAAAAAAATTTACTGTCCATGTCACAATCACCGACGGAATGTATCCGTTGATATTTTACAGAGAGTTCTGAAATATTTACTGTCCATGCCACAATCACCGACGGAATGTCGTTGGTGATTTACCGGTGGAAATACAAAACGGCATAAGTCCGTCGGTAAAGTTGTAGCGAGAATTTTTTTTGGCGCACTTTCCTCGTCTGTAAAACTGTCGGTGTTTGTTTTTTTTATCTGATAGAAGTAGCGACAGAAATAGGAATTACTGACGATCAATATTTATATAATCTTAAATTCATATGGATTTGTTGTATATAAGGGAAAAATAATTTATACATTTGCCAATTATTTTTTATTATTTAGTGACAATGGTTTAAAGCAACAATGAATTACTGTAAAAATTGATCACCACTCTAAGATTTATGGCTAAGTTTTGTTTATGCTAACTCATACATCAATTTTCTTTATGACGCGTAGGTGAGAAGTGTGTTTGCATTTAATAAATGTACATTTTGTCTCTTTGATTAGTGATGAATGGACAAGTTTAACCAAAACTGATGTATTCAGGTCAAGTTTTGTACTCGATGACAACTATCCTCTAGGATGTATTCATTAAGTGAAGAGTTGATCCATACCCCTTTATAAGCCTATTGGTGCGCATCCTAGGTTGGTGGATACTCAAGGTGTATGTTTGGGCCCATTGCTACTCTAGGTTTGTAATCACCTCGCACTACAAGATTTAATAGTTTTACTGATGAAATTTCTCTGTCGGCGTAAGACACATATTCTGTCGGTAAATTAATTACCGACGGAATCACCGACGAAAATGCTCCGTCGGTGAATCTTTCGTCGGTAATTTTTTTTCCGTCGATAAATCCATTGGTAATAAAAATATAAATTTATCCGCTTTATTTCGTCAGTATATCTCTCGGTAATAATTTTTTTATTACCAACGGATTTACCGAGGCTAATTCCATCAGTGATGCTGTCGGTAAAATGTTACCGATGAATTGTGTGTCTTACACCAACAAAAGTAATCCGTCAGTAAAACTGTTTAATGGTAGTGATATAAAGTCACTTTAAACTTTCAGAATATATGTGAGTTTTGTTCAGCAATGTAACTATTTCCATATCATAGGCCTTTATTATGTTATTAAGCAATATAATTAAATATAATTTAAAGCTTAGGGGCTGGCCAATTTTTTTAATATAAAAAAATGATAAGGAAAAAATCTAAGACCTAAGTCATTAGTTTAAATGGTAATTTAAATAACATGATTTAAAAAATGCAACAACAATAAATAAACAGACAAAAAAAATAACATCAAAAAAAGATGAAAAAAAACTTGATTTGAACCAACCTGAATTATGAAACAACTCAATGTTGAAAGACAAAACTAAAAAAAAAATAAAAAAAACTAAAAAAAAACCCAGTTAAACCAAGTTAAATTGCAAACAACTTCGCGACCATGAATATAAGATTGGAATAATCTCATAGAAAGAAATGCATACATTTGGGGCAACTCTAACCTCCTCCTATTTCATATGAAATACTCTGCCCTGGGTAATGTCACCTTGCATCCTAGGCCGACCTCTATTCCCACTAGCCCCTGACTGTGTTGGTCTACCTGGTCTATCCACAGTGACAGATTGTTGCTCGCTTTGGGTTTGTTATCTCTGCCCTTGTATGAACTCAGCTCTCCGTGGACAATCTCTACGGATGTGTCCCTATCCTCCATAGTAGTAACATCCTCTGCCTAAATAAGAGCAATCACGCCATCTATGCCCTCAGCTCTGCAAATATAGCATCGTCCTAGTGACACTGAACAATCTCTTAGATGTCTCTGCTCACACCGAACACATTGGAGATAAGATAATGGCATTTAATCCTGATGCCCCTCCAGCAGAACCTCCTTGAAAAGATGGTTGTCTACTAGTAGTACCAACACCAGTACTCTGAATAGGCCTAGACACTGCTCCTCCCTTCCTCCTAAACTAGCTAAATTGTCATTTACCCTTTTTAGAAAGAGGGGTCTACTTGAGGAAAAGTTGATATCCTTCCTTTTACCCACCTCTGTCTGACTTTGCTGCCCTTCAACTATACATGCCTCAAGAGCTTGTGGTGCCTCTATAAGTTCTCTGGTTGTCCCAAATCTAAGTGCTATTAAGCCTTGTCTTAAATCCTGGCGTAAACCATCCCGTAATCTGTCAACCATGTATTGTTCGGTGGGAACAAACTGTGGAGCAAACATGGAAAGATCATGAAATCTCCTTTCATACTCAAGTACTGTCATACCCTCTTGCCTCAAAGTTAGAAACTCCTGCTCCTTCATCTTCCGATGATATGATGAGTAAAACTGGTTCTCAAACTGAACTCTAAATTCAGCCCCTGTCCAAGATCCCACCGGCCTCCTAGACCACACTATATCCCACCATGATCGTGCCTTATCTGATAGTAAGTGAGTGGCACAATTTACTCGTAAATCCTCTATCACCTGAATCTGTTCCATAATGTCCTCTGTTGTACATAACCATCTACCTACTATCTCAGCATCAGGCTCTCCAGAAAATGACTCACATCCTAACTCCCGCATACTCTTCACTACCTGAACTAGTGTAACCACATTATCCACCGGTGTAAGGGAAACTTGTGGTATCTGTGTTGCTGGTGCCACTAAGGATGTCGGTACTGGTAATTGAGGCATCGTCTCTATTACAGCTCTCACAATCTGGGCTATAAACACCGGATCAGAATATGGTGCAGGGGTTGTTACTGGTACTGTTGTTGTTGGAGGAGGCACCTCTCTTAGATGAGGTGTTGCAAGTATGTGAGAGGCTGAATTGTCCAAAGAATCCTCTCTCTCACTATGCTCAAATATGGGATCTTGATCCAGTTCTTGTGCTAGAGAGTGATCTGCCATTTCACCTTGTCTTATGTGCACTACCCTGAACCAATTTGATACTTATCAGATTCCAATTCAATTCCTGAACCCAGACCAGGGCTCTGATACCAAATGTAACAACCCCAACATTTGTATTCAAAACAAAGAGCAAGGACATAATAATTCGATTAAGATTAGGGATTTTTTTTCTGTAATCAATAAAAATTCGGCAGAGTTTCCTTTGTATCTTTAGGTAGCAAGTTATCGACTCTTCTTCCACAATCCCCAATTAACAAATTTCTTACTCGTCCTATCATCCAGGACATTCTCCTTTCATTACATCACAACTTCTCAATAATCAAATTCACACATGTCTAAACAATTCAATATCCCACATTTACATGGATGCAATCTAAAGAATTATTCTAAAAACTGTAACTGAAGTACATTACATAATTCAAAGATTTACAAATAAATACCATTAACGAAATTATAATCAAAATAAGTTCATAATTAAAGAAGAAATTTATAATTAAGATTATACTACACAAAAGAGCTTTCGATAAACTATAGACGCATTATATTACATAATAAAATAATAAATTCATTCATTACAATATGATATCCAACAATATATAAGGAAACTAATCTATTGTTCAGTCTGATAAGGGGATGTACTTGAAAATAGATTTAAGACAATAATTCAGTTAGACAAATGAAAAAAAAATATATCCATAAAATTCTTTCTACTTTCTTTCTTTCTTCCTTTCTTTTTGAAATTTAATCAAAAGATCATTAAATTAACTTGCTCATCTAGTATTCTATATATCAAATAAATTTCAGAATAATCTATGATTTGTTTTTTTTAAACATCAACAAAAATATAATTATTCCTATTGCCCAATTAACACGACATTACTTTTACTAATAGATGATTAATTTTTCTACCAGTCCATTTAACAAGCACTATTCGATATATATATATATATATATATATATATATATATATATATATATATTCTTTAAATGTATTTATTTAATTTATTTTACCAAAATTTAAATTAAAAGAAAACATAAAAAAATATTCATGATCTATGCACTCTTTAACATTAATATCATCTCTTCCCTATACAATCTCATCATCTTATTTAAATTCTTAAATTTTATTCTTCTTCTTCTTATTTTTCCAAAAAAATCCCTTCTTCAAAAACACCTAAAATTTTGCTTCAATTACCATAATTTCTTACATTCTTTACTCACTTCAATAATCTTAACACAATTTCATAATCAATTGTAATTTGTTTTAAAATTTATCATGAACCCTAATTCCTCATTTCACAAAGTTCAATCAATTTAAAGCATTAATTCTTCAAGAATCTTATTTAAACGTGTGAGTGCACCTTACCAAGCAATAGCCAAAGTTTTAACACTTTTGAATTGAGAAATTTTGAATTTGTTTTTCCTCTCCTAGCCGAATGTTTCTTTCTCTTTGAAAAAGCAAGTTTTGTTCTTTTTTAAAAAAATTTATACACACACTCACTTGCACTCATATATATATAATTAATTAATTTTTAAAAAAATACCTTCCATGTCCCTAATTGTTTTCTTCTCGCGCGCACACTTTAGCACACATATTATTTCTTTAACTTTTTTTTAAATGCCTTCTATATCCCTCAACAATAACTTTTCTGATTTTTGGGTAAAATTTCTTGAATCCTGATACCTGTTTATACCAAATCTTACCCGGGTTATATCAAATTTCACTATGTTACTCGTTGGTACTTTCAGTTTCATGAAATTCACTTCCATAAAAATTTCATTCACATTTTCGTGTTTATTTATATATTTTAACACTTGAACAAAATATTTTAATTCAGATTCTCGAATATATCATCATTCTTATAATTTAATTTATAACTTTCCCTCATTTTTCGTAATCCTGACTTTTATTAACATCAATAATATTACCCGGGGTTTTACAGTTCATGTCCGTCTGTGAATTCCAAAGGCGAAAGGAACTGTTCCCCTCCCCCAGACACTATTCATAGAACATCACATCGATGGAAATACCGATGGTTTATGTCCGTTGATGTATTCCAGAGGTAAAGGGAACTATTCCCTTCACATGCCAGTGATGGCAATTAAAGTTTACTAACTGAGTGAGATTCCCCTTCATGTCTGATTTTATATTATTATTAAAAAAAGGGGGTAGGTTTCTCGACAAAATCACCGACGAACTGCAAATTCCAATGCACCAGTAATTAATGCATTTCTAATTGTTTACTATAACAATTTTATTGACAGAATCACAAACAAACTAAAAACAAACTGGAGAGGTTTTTGAAATTTTGAGTGCGAAATGAAAATTTCAAGGGGATGTTACTGAGAGAATCACCGATGGGCTGTTTAAAAATAATAATATTTAATAGTTTATTGGTAATTCCATCTGTAAACCATATTATAAGAACCCAACGAGCGCATCAGAATTTCATTTTTTTTCTCTCGGCTTGAAAATCACTCTCTCAAATTCTCTCCTCAATTCTTTACGGTTACAATTTGTCTTTCAAACGTTAAGGCTAGAAATCAAGCTTTCTTTCTCTCAACACAATCAACAAGTATATGTGGTGAATGTTTTGATATATTTTCTTCTTTTCTTTGGTTTATTAACAATTTATTTTGATTTATTTTTGTTTTTTTTGTATAACACATAGTTCAATTCTGAAATTAAGCACGCCATTAAGGTAAGAATTTTTCATTCCTAAGGCCTAGATTTGTTTTTGTATTATTTTTTCTTTTTTGTCTATGTTTTTATCTATATTGCAATAATGTTTTATTGTTTTATTGAATTTTAATTTTTATTGTCAAATTTGTTGTTCAATGTTAATTGAATATCTATGATTAAATTTAATTACAAAAAATTCTTGTCAATTTAGGATTAAAAATATTATCACGTAGAAAATGAGAATTTTCTATGAAATTGAATTATTCAAAATTGTTGGTAGAAATAAAATAAAATCAATTGGTTTGTGGCATACAGCATGTTGTTTATTTACAGGATTGAAAATTTTGGGTAGTTTCCCATATAGAGGAGGTGTTGCCAAATTTTTTTTATTTTTAAATCAAAATTGTTTATCCAAATATTCATCAAATTTGTGTAGATACATAGAGAAAAATCAATTGCACATAGTGAGCACATGATCATAGCTAGTTCTTCTAACAACGATGATGAAAACAACATGTCATTAGGTTTCGACCAAAAAGAGGCACCTGAAGCACATGTATTAACTCACGACACTACCTCTTCAAGTGCGGTTCTGCAACGTAAAGGAGGTGTCCCTTCATAGCGGAATCCATTCAACCGCAAATACAAGGCACAGTGAACGACAACCTTTCAATGTAAGTTTGTTTTGCTTTGAGTTGGTTTATGTTTAAGAATGTATGAACAAATAATATTTCGTTAAATTTATCAATTTTCAGGTTCACAAACATTGAGGCTGTCCGAATAATAACATCGACATTTAAATCGTAGATGGAAATCTATTATTTCAATGGAGCTAGATTTCCAAACATCCTAAATGGAAACCACATGTTGATGCATGGTTTCCTAACATCCTGCAAGGCAAAATTTGAGTGAGACAGAGCAAATGGTAATGTTGTGAGGAGGGTTTTAGAGAATCATGCTGCAACTAGGTAACATCGAAAACAATACGATATTTTTTTTTTAATTTTAAATATTAAAATTTCATTTGTCATTTACTCATATATAATACATTTGTACAATATACGTTGCATGATTTTTGGTATGAGGCACAAGAGAAATCTAAAAAATATGCTAGAGAAAATGCTCTACCATGCTAGAATGACGTGGTGGTTTGGAAGGATTTGAGGCCTGCCATACATCCTAGAGAATATATGGGCGGAATATATTTAGCATATGATGTCAGAGCATTTCACATGACGCTCACAATCTGGTGTGGGGAACCAAAGCCTGCAAATTCACGGTTCAATTACCACACACACCAGTTGCTCCATTTCATTCGTTTTGAATGCGAAGCGAATGGTAAGATTTATTTTAATCATATATATTTTTAATTAATTTGTTGTTATTTATAAATATATTTAACTAACAATATTTTTTTGCTTTGCTACGGCTCTTAGGCTTGAGCCAAGTCTAATGGAGCTTTTTATGGAAACGCATATGCGGCGAAGACCGCCAAAAATGGGTGTAACAGTTTGTCGATAACCAAGCTCAACACTTTGTGGTACGTTGGTTTTCAACCATTTTCTTTCATAAGTTATTATTTTCTTGAATTTGATGGTTTTTTTTTTTATTTTCCAAGAGACAAATAACAGCTGGTTAAAGGAGAGATACGAGAACGATCTTTCAACCCACTCGAATTTCAATCTAGATTTGTGGTATAAGGTAGGATTGTCTAGTGGACCTGATAGAAATCGGTGTATGGACTCTCTAACACTACGACTGAGAACTTGCGAATGACCCATAGTGTTTCAACTGTTGGAAGCTCGCAATCGATACCGAGCACTCAGTTTCTGGATTTTGCGGCCTTGTTAGATCAAGGAATGCAAGAATGTATGACTCATCTAAATGAAAAATATGAACGACGCTCTATGGATTATGAAGAACTCCTCCTAATGGTCATGGATATTAGATCACAAATGGGTGGTGTATGTGTACCCCTTTATTGACCTTATGGTCCTGCGAACAACCAGTCTCCTCCTCCTCCAGCGCCAACTTTGTTCTAGTTTCATTGTATTTGAATGGATAAATTTGTGATAAATATTTGGCTTTTATATTAAGATAATTTATTTTTACATGAATTTTATACAAATTTAATTTTTTTAATCATTTTCTTTTTTTGTTCAATAGATTTTTTTAAAATTATTACGGACGGGGCTACCGACAGAATAATTTAGTTTGTATATTCCAGAGAGTTGGAAAAGCATTACTGCAAATTCCACTTCAACTGTTACATCATCGAAGGAATTATTCATTCAGTATATTCCAGAGAGTTGGAATAAAATTGTTGCAGATGCCACTGCCAATCACCGATGAAATAATTCTGTCGGTATATTCCAGCGGATAATTGTTTTTTGGCATGCATTGTCCGTCTGTAAAACCATCGAGTTTTTTTTTATTATTGATGGACTTGCCAACAAACCGCTCAATGCTGCCATCCACACGACACTTTATCCTGTACACCGAACGATTGCCAACAACATTCATTGAAGAATGAAAAGAAACCAAAAACCAGGTGTCATTAGAATGCAAGGCCTAAATTTCATCTTATATAGCACCATGCTAAGCCTCATACCTGTTAACATAAGAGAACACAATGGGTTCATAGTTAGGAGGAGAGATCACCTGACAGATAGAGGCGAGATGGAGGAGAACCTGAACCTGTAAGCTGCTGAAGAGGATAAGAAGAGAGATCAACAATAAGTTATAGATTGGCTGGAGAACTCGACTGAGGTGTGGAGCTCGTAGTAGTAGAGCGTGGAGAATCTGCAGCAGAACTAAGATTTCAACAAGCTACCGGAGAGGCTAGCAAGCTGCTTGGCCTTCAATATTTTTAGGAAGGTCTCCTTCCAATATGTTGAAACTAAGATTTCAACAAGGCAAAAACTTTGAGATAACTATCATGAAATCCAAGTATGAAGAGCATAGCTCATATTATCCCAAAGATTCAATGAGAAATCTTTTTCGTAAAAGTATAAGAGTCAAAGAATTAAGAGATACGAAAACAGGATATTACAAAATTGTCAGGCTAATTTGGCCCAGACATATTGCAGTTCCTCAGCATCCTGCAACATGATAAATACTTCTTCCTCAGCCAAGGCCGTTGGAATTAATTTTGAAGTCTGAATTCAAAGCATCCTCCATTAATGATGTGGTTATCTGATTAAGTGTCCATAATTCCATCGTTAAACTAATAGAAATATATGTATTGAAAGAGTTTTGATTTAAATCCAAGTTTAAGTCTATAGATATTTCTTCACATTTAAGAGTAATATATTATAAGTTAAAGTTCCCTTCCTACCTTCTCCCTTAATTATGTCCAACAAAGCTCACTTATTGTATTGCAAATCATCTTAATTTTAACATATCTTACATGCTCACTTTTTAAGACATGCTCGAGCTTGTCTTTTTAACTTTTATCTAGCGAGGTTTCGGTGCAAAACAAAGTGAATTAGTGGAGATATTTTTATGGTGCAGATAACAACAAAGTGAATTGAGGAAAATCTCAATGGATGATTTGGAGTAATTTTATGGTGATGAGTGAGTAATTAGTAACATTTTAATACTCTATAGGTTCCATTTTAAAGAAATAAAAAAATACAAGTATCATAGAAAAATCTTTAGTAAAGATATTTTATTATTTTAATGGGATATATATATTCTCTATGTTTTTTGTTCAAAACAGAACGACAAAAATAACAAATAAAATACCTCTATGAGTATCATAAATTTTCCTAAAGATTTAAGTAACAACCTTAGAAATTATAAAGAAAATAAAAAAATTATATATGTAAAGTTGTTGAGAAAACAAAAAAGGTAATATATTTTATATTGTAATCCTATTAATATAATTAATATGGATAAAATCAAGTGCTATATCAAAAGATGAAATAAAAAAATTTAAATATATATTAATGATTGTAATTTGTTTTCATAATTGTTTAATTGTATTTTTATATATACCTTTTAACTGATTGATTATTGTTAGACTTTCTATCAATAAAGTTTCTCATTTTCTATCAAAGTTTTTAACTAATTATTAAAAAACTAATCTAATAGTGATGATATAGAATTATATATTTTAATTATGAATATCTATATGTATGTAATTATATACACACACGTGTATGTCACCATGGAAAATAAAGGCTTAATTAACTTGAGTGTGGTGTTTGGTTAGTACATCTAGAAAAAGTGATTGAAACATACTTAATTAAAAAATTAAAACCAAAAAAATTATTTTGTTTTTTATTTCAAATAGAAAGTAAGAGAAAACATATTTTATTTGTCCCACCATCCCTGTAATACTTATCCAATTATTGGTTGAAAAATTATAGAATGCCAAGTGGAATGCTTGTGGGCCCCTTAATCTCATGTCATAATAATCTCACTCCATATATAATATTTCGAATTCTATCAGGATACAAATGTGAAATTTGTCTGACAACTTAATCTTGATGAAGTATTCCGACTTTGTCGGTCTAGGACTTCAATAATTCAGCAAGTTGTGTTCTTTAATTCACATTTATTTTAGGAGAAAGACTTTGATTGGGAAAATTAATCAGAGTAGTGAGGTTTAATATCAGGTTCAATAATTTCTTATTTCAAAATTAAATTGGTTGCACTACTAGATTTAGATCCCGTTTGGCTCTGCAGCTGCGGCTGCGTTTTTTTAAAACGCAGTTGCAGCCGTTTGGTTACAAAAAAA
>VJNQ02000556.1:0-48610 GCA_007827005.2 Populus simonii
GCAAGGTCAGTTAGAACCAATAAATTTTGACCTCATCCAATGTAATGATTTAGACTTGTAAGAATCATAATTAACGAGTCCATAACTACTGAATCCACTACGTGTCATTATGCATACTGCTAAACTTAGCTATATGATGTGTGGTTTAATTTCATGTGTGGGCTCAAAGTTTCTTGGTCACCTCATGTCATTTCAACAAGCATCGAGTCATTCAAGCAAAATAATTTTAATCTTCAAGATTGACTAATCTTAAACGCATGTTGGAGCTTAATCAAAATATTTTGTCAAAATAACTTTTGAAAGAAACATCCCATGCTTTCAGAACAACAAAGGGACAAAGAAAAGACATGTTTCGTTAAAAGATGAGATGTGATCCCAAAATAAAATACAGAATGACAAACTCATAACAAAAAGGATCGACAGTTTAACACTCTTCTTGGATCAGCTTTTCTGGCGATTTCTGTGTTTTGTCAAGCATTTCGATCACTTGTCATTCTGAGGATGTTGCGGTGACAATATGGCCGATGACATCATTTTTCACAAACTCAACTCGATTCTTGAAATTCTTGCAACTGTTCAACTGAATGGCACAAAATCCCTCAATGATATTCAAATCTCTTTTCTGGATTATACCACCTAGAAAATGATGTTTGTATGAGATTTGGCAGAGTTGGGGCAATAAGTCCGGAGTCTAACAGATGCTGGTGGACAAACTCGAGTGGTCGAGGTATGTCAATCTTGGCAAAGACATTTGAGCAGTTGATGCTACAGTGAGACCTGGTTGGACCACATAATTAAGGTTTTCCATCGTTAGAGTCATCCTTTGATTCATCTCTCATTATTGTTCTAGAATCTTTGACAGAATCTTCAATCTTTCCCCTCTTCGTAGCTTGTTCAATTTTTCGACAATCCTCACAACATCATGCCAATCTTCCAATGTTGTTGTGGTTATTTATGGATTGGTAGAAACCTTCCAACAGCCAGGAATCTTGGTAGCGCACAGAAACATGCAGCACCACCATTGCCGATGTGTGGAATCACGCGTTATCTCAACTGAAAGAGAAACTGATGAATCTGAAACCCTTTTATCTCCTCTTTGATTCCTTGCTGGCAGTGCAGCAAACAAACACTATAGGGAGAATTCTGCTCTGTTAAAGTTTCAATGTCTGCTCTTGTTTTTCTCAGAGCAGTATCCGATGCTGCTGGACTGGAATGTTGTTCGTAGTAGAAATGGCTGGAAAGAAATCCAATGCACTATCAATGCAGTTGAACGAGAACAAGGGTTATCATTAGTTGATGACTGAAGGCATTGCTGTCATTGTTCATGACTAAAAAGGAGAGGTGCAACTTCAATGGAACGTGGACAAGTAGTGTTCCCAGCAAGAGACTGTGCAGACGTTCCCTTTCCATTCTTGAAGCTCAACACTTATTCAAACAGATTTATGAGTCGAGCTACTTCACCTTTACTGCTCTCAACTTCCTTTTGATAATAAATCTCTATCTAACCCCTGTCTTCATTTTCCATCTTCATAAGTCCAGTAGACCTTAGATGGGGGAACTTATGTTTCAACCGTGTGCATGCTTGATAAATGAATGAAATGCACAAATGGATGCAAAATGCCATATGAACTATGCATGCTTGTTATTTGTTCAAGTTTTCCTTTAGCTTATGACGAGGAACAGACCAGATCAGATTCTCTTAAGAAAGTTCTCACTGAGGACTCCAAACCTACAAGAACTTGAACCGATTTAGGGGAGAAATTTGATGCCATAAATCAGAATCAGACTAAGCATTTCTCATGATGAAAAGATGATGAAATTGTCTTTCATTAATTTATAATATTAAAAGTACAACAAATCAATCTTTCCAAAGCCTTAGACCGTCATATGCTGAGATCTCATTAATTCCATCTCTGATCAACCCAAAAACTATGGAATTCATTTCTAGTCATTGGCTCACCATCTGTATTTGTTGGGCTATGCTTCTTAATCCTAAAGCATAATTCTTGGCATCATCTGCTTGTACATGATAGCGCATAGCTTCAGAAGCCCAACGTTCTGCTTCTCTTTCTGCATTTTCTTTTTCTGATGATAAGGTTTGCTCATCAGAAAGCAAATGGTCCACATGCTTATCTAAATTGGCAATGACTAAATCTTGATTTTGAAGCTGCTCTTGAAATTCATTTTTCTCTTCCAATTTTAATACCATTTCCCCAGCTTTTGATGCTCTTCTAACCCATCTCTTCATATTGACATCTTGCTTCCTCTTATCTTCTGACAAAAGTACATATTTTTCTTGTAATTGTGGAACTGAAGTTGTTGATGTTGTAGCTGAGCTGACAAGTCATCCTTTTCTTGTTTTATGATAGCCAAGTTTTTTCTCGAGTGGCTAGATTAGATTCTAACTTTCTTTTCTTAGCCCCTAACTCTTCCACTTCAGCATTCAAACTTAGGTTATAAGATTCTTGTTGGGCGCGGACTTCTTCGTGTATGTCTTCAGCAGACTGAATCAAAGACCTGGGTGGTCCTTCAAAAGGAGGAACTCTGTACCCTTTCCCTTTTTTCTTTTGCCATATTGGATACCCTTCAGTTGTTTTTCCTTCTACTCTCTTAACAGAAGTAACCCTACCAGGATGTTTCCATGCCTTCTTCACTGATTCAATAATTTCTTTGAGGTCTTGAAATCTTCATAAAATGTGCCAGTTCGGTAGTCCTTGGAATAAACTACTTATGTAAGATCCCACATCGGAAGCGAGCGTCTAGATCCAGGGCCTTATAAGTGCATGCTCATCTTAACTAGCAAGACGCGTTTAAAACCCTGAGGGGGACCTGGGTGGAAGCCCTGGGAATGGGTGGACCGAGGGGCCCCAGAAGGGACAGTATCTGACAGGGTGAGTGTGCTGCGCTACTCTGAAAGACGCGTTTTGGGGCCATGCGTGGCTGCCAAGAACAAACCTGTGAGGGGGACCTGGGTGGAAGCCCTGGACATGGGTGGACTGGGAGGCCCAAAGCAGACAATATCTTACTAGCGAGGTGGGTTGTTACAGCTCAAATCCAAATTGTCATAAAACCATGTTAGAACAATAACTAACACAGCAGCGGGCTCCTATCAATGGGACCCATGGGTACTAACCATAATATGCCAGATAAGATTTGAAGTAAGAGGATCGACTCCTCCAATGAAATTGAGATTTACTTAGACTTAGAAACATTGATTCCCATGTGGTTCTTTCTACTTCATGCAAGTGTTTTTCAGCAAAATTCTCCAGCTTAGAATAAAGATGCCATAGGGTACCAACCAAACCTGAAATTTTCCCCTCAATCATATGACTCACAGTCCAGACAAATAACAACTGCAAGCAACATCTTAAACGACCCCTTCCAGTTTTTCTACAATAATTCAAGGATGAGAAAGTTTCTTCCAATATTGTTGTAGCAGGGTTAATTTTAAGGGTCACCACATTTTTAAATACATTAACAGCCTCAAAATCGATCATTCCCTCGGCAGATGGGAAAAGAACCAAACCATATATGCCTAAAGCCAAAATTCTCAATCGAATTTCATTGCTTTCATCATGTAATCTTCTTTTGAATATGGCTTCAAGTACGTTCCAAAACCAGCCCTGGCTATTTCCTCGCTTAGTCGCATGTGATTTTGCTAGTTGACAGTCTATCTGGGTAATCCAAGCGAAGTTAGAAAGTGCATGCTCTATAGGTGTGTAAAAGTACACCTTTTCTGACTTGGGACAATCTAACAGAGAATCATATTCCTCGATAGTAGGAGTCATATCCACGGTATCAAAAGTGAAGCACCGATATTCTGGATCCCAAAACCCTATCATGGCCTGAAAACAAGCATGCTGGACCTAATTTTCAGTAAATGATAGATCCCCATATTGTTTCTGAAAAGTGATTTGATCATGAAAGGATAACCTTTCCCAGCAATCTAGCAGCTATCCTGTACCAAGTGGTCTGTCATCTAATTTAACATGCTCTGGTAACTGAGACTCAAATTCTGATGGCAAACAATCCCCTTCATCATGTTGGTTCAATTCTGATCTGGTCAAGAATTCCTCAATAGTATTGGTTTTTTCCATCTCACACTTCCTATAAGGATCGATGGAGATTTAATGAGAATATGGAATGTATATGAAAATGTATGCTAATGCATTGACATTTGTTTGTGTCTTAAAGGGTATATCCTACTTGATAGGATCTAGCTCATAAGGTTTGGCTCAGTTTAATCTATCCTTAAAGATATTCTTTGGTTCTTAGATTGCCCGAATTACCCATGGGGTAGTCGGCCTCTTAACCTTATACAACATGAGTATGAGAAAAAATTCCACAATACCCGTTGCATAGGGTGAGTTACAATCTAAGCGAAAGTCCAGATGAGCATCAGTGGGCATAAGTCACACTTGCCATTGAATCTTTCTTTTCTAATCTTAAAAAGGTCCAGAGCTTTTATGGGTTCACCGTGAAGTGTGTGAATACACAAATAAATAACATGCATGCATGTGGCAATATGGAAAATTGAAAAGAATCACAGTAGATATTGCATAAAATAAATAATGCAAATAAAATAAGTGCCCAAACATAAATAGCAATAAGAAAGAGCAAATGAAAAGCAAACACAAGCAGTTGGCTCAACCCTAATTCCCCAGTGGAGTCGCCATTCTGTCGATACACGACGTCGGGCGACGGCTCCCACTTTTTGTTTATTTAAACAAAAAAAGTTTTTTTTTATTGGGGGAAATAAAGATTTTATTGGAGTCGCCATCTAGTAATTTAGGGAACTAGAAATCCCAAATTAGACACTGGTCCCAGAGATTCAGGTACGGGGTTAGTTATGATTAAGGGAAGGTAGACACCACCCTTAAAACATCCTTTCAAAGAAAGGTTACCCTTACTTGTGTGTTTTTTATTTGATTCAAATGTTATTATATTTTGGGCTTATTTATAATTTGTTTTTTTAAATGGTTAACATCGGTCCCTAAAAATAGGAGACACGTTAAAAATGACATCAGTCCCTAAAAATTAGGAGACTCGTCTAAAAAATGACGTTTTAACCCTAAAAAGGAGAGTTATGTCTGGGTTACCAAAAGAAATAATGGACATAATCCATATTTGGTATTTAAATTTTTGACATCGGTCCTTTTCTAAAAAAGAGACGTGTCGACTTTGGTTTTTGTGTTTTTTTACGACATGCAAGAAAATTTACAGGCATTTATATATAAAAATATCAAAAATACCAAAAGAAACCCCAAAAAATTACCTGAGTGCCACTGTATAGGCAAAATACTGAAATACCCTTGAATTTCTCCGAAATTTACGAAAATGCCACTGGCGACACGTGTGGCTCACGAGCGGCTACTGTTGGAGGCGGTGAAATTTTATGGCGAGATTTCCAGCCAAAAATGGTTGCTTCTGGTAGATATGAGGGCGAGGATTCTGATGGCGGTGGTCTCGACGGCCGTTGATGGCTGACGAGGGAGAATCGTCGGTTTGAAGCTCCGGTGGCCGACGAAACTCGCGGCCGTTTTCCGGCCAGATGGCGAGGCGAAAACGCTTAAAACGGCCGGGGTTTTGCTTTATTGGAGGTTGGCGACCTTTCTGTGGTGGTTTGGAGGCTTGATACGGCCAGATATGGGAGATCAGAAGAGAGAGAGAGAGAGAGAGAGAGAGAGAGAGTCGCCGGCGAGAGGAGAGAAAGGCTCTGGGTTATACTATGGTGTGAACGCTAGCACGGTACACCGGTGCAGCTGAAGCCTGTGATCCGTTGGATCTCTGGTGAAAAGATCGTGCGGCTGTGATTGGCTCGATCTGCAGGTTGATCGGACGGTCCGGATGAGCAAAGTTGTGATCTGGTGTATCGCGATGTACCGAGAGCATGGTACACCGGGTGACGTGGCGCCACAGGATCAAAGGGAAAATTGTTTTAAAGGCTAAGATGGATTTGGGTTTTAATCTAGTGCGGTAAGCCCTATTGTATCCTATTAAATCAACGGTTCAGATCTAAACACTATTATATCTAACGGTTAGGATATATTTGGTATTTTTCAAATTGTTTTTTTTTGAAAATCAATAACTTACTCGCATGAAGAAATAGTAAAAAAACATGAATAGTGGTCATGATATATACTCTTTCTTTCTTTTCTTTTCTCTTCTCCTTCTCCTCCTCTTTATCGAATTTTGAATGGCTATTTATATCCAATAAGGAGGGGACATGGTAGCTTTCATGAAGAAAAATTTCAACCACTCCGCCTGCTATCGGCGCAACTGCCCGCCTAATATGACAAAGTTATGTATTATTAATTTTGTTTTATTATAGATAATAATAAATATTTATATAGGTAAAATTAAAAACTCAAATCAGTATTAAAAAAGACACGACTCAACCGCCAAAAATCAATTTTAATTACCGAAAATTATGTTGAAACATTAAAAAAAACTTTCAATGGGTATCAACCCGGTGAACCGGGTTTTGACCAAAAATAACAGTTTTGACCCAAAATGGCCTGAAACTCATTTTTCATCCTGGTCGACATGGTTGGACCCCTATTGACCCGATGAACTCGATTTTGACTAAAATTGACGGTTTTGACCCGAAACGACCCAAAATCTCATTTTTTACCCTGGTCGACATGGTTTGACCCGTATTGACCCGGTGAACTCGGTTTTGGTCGAAAATGACGGTTTTGACCCGAAACAACATGAAACTCATTTTTTCCCCTGGCCGACATGGTTTGACCCGTATTGACCCGGTGAACTCGGTTTTGGTCGAAAATGACGGTTTTGACCTGAAACGGCATGAAAACTCATTTTTTACCCTAGTCGACATGGTTTGACCCGTATTAACCCGGTGGACTCGGTTTTGATGAAAAGATACGGTTAACTCGAGAAAAATATATTTTTGAATTTTAAACTTTTTTTCTTAATTTTGTTGGATTTTTATAAATAATAATAGAAATAAAAATAACATTCGAGAAAATCTTGGTGAATCCAAAATTGGGTTACAACACCACCCATTAAACAAATCTAGCTGTCAGCCATCTCTTAAAATGCATCACCATGTCCTCTTCCACATGGTTTAGCGTGTGGCAACGTATGATGATCAGATTATCGCTGATGGTCATTAATTTTTTCTTCCTTCATTTCTCTCAAGTATACCATTGTCCTCTTTATTTTTAATTTTTTAATTTTAATCCTTGTTCTTTTAATTTTTTATTTTCAATTTAGTCCTTCAATTTAAAATTTGTCATTTGTTTTGTATTTTATTTTAGTCCTCATTATTTTAATTTCCTGTTTTGTTTTTATTTTTTTTTAATTTAGTCCTTCGATTACAATTTCTTATATGTTTTGTTTTTCACTTCAGTTCTTTTTTAATTTTTTTCCTTGGTCCTTTTGCTGAAGTTTTTTTTTTCTGCTTTCAATTTTTTCATTCAATCAAAGTTTTTGTTATTTTATTTTGACCCTCATTGTCATAACCCAATTTTTGACCATTTTATTTTAATTATTTTATTTACTAAAAGAATTAAAAAAATGATGATGATAGAAAAACAAGTAAAATAAAAAAAAAAAAGAGAAGAATGAATTAAATTTGGGTTAAGGGAAAAATGATTGGAAGTTTTGGGGTTTAATTAAACTTTGAAATTAATCTAATTAAGCTTGGAATTAATTTAATTAATCCAATTAAGGGTTTAATTGGAGAATTGATAAGTTTTGAAACTTAATTAAGCTTGAAATTAATTAAATTAATCCAATTAAGGTTTTAATTGGAGAATTGGTAAGTTTCGAGACTTAATTAAGCTTGGAATTAATTTAATTAACTCAATTAAGGATTTAATTGGAGAATTGATAAGTTTTAGACTTAATTGGACTTTGGATTTAATTAAATTATTGAAATCAGGGACTTAATTGAAGAAATAACAAAGTTTTGGGGTTAATTGGGGGTCTAAATTGCGAAATTAAAATCCAAGGACTACATTGAAAAAGGCGCGCAAATGCAGGGAGCCAATTACAGTTTAAACCAGGGGTTTAATTACAAGACTTTCAAAACTGTATGGATCGAAACGAAAAATGGCTGAACGACGTCGTTTTGAAGACGCTGTTCATCTTCTTCTCCTTTAAGCCTGTGACCGTTTTCTACAGTGAAGGAGGCCGAACGTTGCAGCAGTAATCGTCGTCCGTTAGCTTCAGTTATGGGCGCCTTAATGGTGGCCGACCGTTGGCCTACCGTCCGTTATCAACCCGCCGAGCCCTATATAAACCGAGCAACACCGAAGAGCAGGGTTGAAAAAAAAACAAAGGGGAGAGAGAAGGACGAACGAAACCAGAGTTAAGAAACACAAAGATACCAGCCATATTTTTAAGCCTTTTTAGAACCCCACAACAGAAGTGAGCCTTCCCCTCACCAATATCGACCTAAAATAACAAAAAAAACAAAACTGACCGAGAGAGAGCATAGGGTCGTTTTGAAAACAGAGCAAAAGAAACGAAGGAAGAATAAGCCGAAACAGAAACGCAGGAAAGGAATACAGCGTGAAAAGCAGAAGGAGTAAGAAGAAATTCGAAGGCAGAAGCGTCGTCCTCAGAAATCACACGCAAATTCCCTGCGAACAAATCGGGTAAGTCTTGCTCTGTTTTTTTTTCCCAGCTTTTGCCTTATTTCATCTTTCCCGTTTGCGTTTAATTCCATAGAGCCATGCACGCGTGATTTAGATCACGCGTGCCTAGTGTGGCCCAGCCGGGTCACTGGTTTGGGCCAGTGACTGGGCTGGGCCGGCTGGGCTTAGCCCAGCCCATGTGGGCTGAGCTGGGCCCAGCCCTAAAAATAAAAAAAATTAATTAATTAAAAAATTAAAAAAAGAAAAAAATTAAAAATTAAAAATATGTTTAAGCATGAATAAAAACAATATAAATTTACCGGTTTATTCACCAACGCCAGAGTCGGGAGTAAAATACTGGTTTAAGTTTATATTATTCTTATTCATTATATTTTATTTTATTTATCAAGAAAAAATATATGTGCATGATGAAAAATAAATTGATTTATTTATTCACTGACGCCAGAGTCAGGAATAAAAAACACTGATTTAATTTTATTTATTTATTTTATTTTATATAAAAAATAGAAAAATATGTGGATGCGTAATAAAATGGATTTAATTTATTTGTTTATTTACTAGCGTTAGAGTCAGAAAATAAAAAATATATTAATCCAAATTTATTTTTATGGCCACGTAATAGTTACCAACGCCAGAGTTGGAATTATCCGTAGTCAAATATTCACTGACGCCAGAGTCAGGAATATTGTGAATAAATCATCAAAGCGTAAACCAATAAAAATTTTTAGCATTTTAAGATAAAAAAAAAACAGCAATGCAGTTTGCCTTAGGCAGAACGTTTAAGGGGTGATAATATCTTCTCTTTTACGTAATCAGTCCCGAACCATAGAATCTCTGTTGACCAGTTAGGGTTCCTAGTGACCATAATACTAGGTGGCGACTTCCCAAACAAACTTTTTTTTTCTAAAAGAACAAGATGCCAGATAATCTGCTCTTTTTCCATAATCTAGAATTTTATTATTTGATGAAAGCCGCCGCGATGTCGGGTGCGACAGGATGACGACTCCACTGGGGACTTAGGACTAAGCTTTGTTTTTTTTTTTTTTTTTTTATTGCTAAATATTTTTGTTGTTTTTGTGTTGATTGTTTATCAAGTTATTTTATTTTATTTTATTTTATTTATTTATTTATTGCTAAATAAAGGTCTTTCGTATTTTTGTGCATTTTATTTTATTTTTTTTAATTATTATTATTATTATTTTATTATTATTATTTTTTTTTTATTTTTTATTTTTTGCTCTTTTCAATGTTTTAGCACGCATAATTAGATATTACTCATATTTTTATGAATATAAGGCCTTCACACATCATTCAAGCTCATTTATTTATATATATATACATGTGGTACCAACCTTAAGATAAGTGGAGAAGTAACGGCACCCCAATGGCTTTAGCCTGGGTAAGGCTCGCGAAACTATCCAACTCTCGCATGATTTGTTTGCTCGACAGTGGTTGACATGCCAAACTGATTTTACTCAGGGCCTCTATCTTCACACTGCTTGTAAACCTCATATCAACCTTTCGAGGACGATCACTGAGCATGCGAAAGACCTTTGAGACTAGATAGCAAAACTACCCAGATGCATTTAATGGCTAGAACTTGTTCTTTAGGCTGGTCCCTGTATAATTTCCTTGAGATAAGCATAACATGTAAGCATTTTCATTACAGGACTTTCGGGTGACATAATGACTGTTATTCGTGAGGTAACAACTGATGAGTACGGACTCGAATCTGAATCCTTGCAAATGACCGAGGGAGACTGCCCTAGACCAAATGCCGGTGGGACACCGCTACTCAAAGATGTCAGGTGCATAATAAATGACACTAGCCGATTGTTTTCACTCACTAAGTATCAGATAGATGAAGCAGAATTTGCTATGAAGTATGGGAGGATTTTGCACCTGTTGAAGTGCCAGTTTTGCCATCAGCTATAAAAGCCATGATACATTTTTGGGATCCCGATTACCGTTGTTTCACTTTCCGAAATGTCGACATGACACCTACCATTGAAGAGTATAGTGTGTTGACTGAATTCCCCGAAGATGCCTACAAAGTGTACTTCCGCCAGAGAATTGATGACACCATGGATGAGCTTGCCAAACTGCTAGGGATCCCTCAGCTAATACCGTATAGAGAGAAAGATAACTCCGGGGGTCTTAGATGGAAACGACTAGAGGAGTTGCTGATTGCTAAAAAAACTAACCATGTGCTAAATTGGAGAAATATAGAATATTGGCTTTGGGAATATTTGGTTTAGTTCTATGTCCCTCTACTACGGGAATCATCAGTTTGGAAGCAGCTAACTTGTTTGTGGAATATGAAAAGACAAAGATCAATCCGTGTGCCGCGATTTTGGCTGAAACCTTCCTATCTCTTAGTCATTGCAAGAAAACGGGTAAAGGTTCCATGAGGTGTTGTGTCTCTTTACTGTTCATCTGGTTGGTAAGCCATATAGAAACTGAGACGCCAATATTCAATAACTTCTGGTGGTTTGACCAAAAGCCACTCGAGTTGTTCATATCAAAAGATGGGAGAGCTTTTCGGAGATGATTGGAGGTAAAATTGCAAAGGCTTCCATTAAGCATTTTTAATTGGAAAGCTCCTTGGATGAGGAATATGACAAGCTTGATGAGTTGTGGAGAAAAGCCTTGGGTATCATTAATTGGAGTAATGGGATACATCAGTTACGCACCTGCTTTAGTCGCAAGGCAGCTTGGGGGCATACAAAGTGTTCCTAGGACAATTGACATAGCTCAATTTACCGGGGTCTATAAAGGGGCGCCATGGAAATGTTAGAAAGCATTAACAGGATTGGAACTCTTTGTTTGATAAAGAAGGAGAATGGATCAAGGAATCCCACAGTTAGTGAAAAATATCCCGAATGGCGTGACAGAAGAGTTCCGACATGGTAGAAATTTCAGAATCCGTGGGCACCCGAAGAAAGAGGGTGAGTTGTGAAGAAGAACTAAGAGAGCAAGTAAAACGATTGCAAGCCGAGCTTAAAATGAAGGAAGATTTGAGACTATCATTGGAGCATAAATTAGTCGAAGAAAAAGCTATGAGGAAATTGGCTGAGGAAGAAAGGGACTCGTTGGGCCGAGATCGGATGAAAGCAATGAACGACTTGGAATCCCTAAAAGTCATCAATGAGGAGAAGACGCTTCAGGTGGAGAAGGCCCAATATTGGGAGGAATTGGCCGTCAAAACTCAAGCAGTGTCAAGCAAGCGTTTAACAGATATAAAAGAACTCAAGAGCCAGCTAAAAGATGTTGAAATGGAGTTGGTTAAAACCAAGAAGGTAGTCAAAACCACCCAGAATGTGAGAACTGAGCTCAATAGTGTTAAAATCGAAGCAAAAGCATTGAGCACAAAGTTGGCAAAAGGAGAAGCAAAGACCGAACAATTGCAAGAAAGTCAGAAAATGATGGAGAGTCACATTCAAATATTAGACACTGCTAATAATTCTCTATCCAGAAACAATTTGATCCATACCGAAAGAATAAGGGAATTTCAAGAGCAAATTGACCGAGCTGCGGCCGAGGCTCATTGGCTAAGAGTGGAGGCTCGCCAAGTTGGAGGGGACATCGCAAAGTATCGAAGGAGCATGAATAACACCGATATTTCTAAAAGCTGTAGCTAATAGAGGCAGTGCCTTTCCCCCTGTAATAGATTAAGATGAATCAGTTATTGTAATGAAAGTTTTTATGGGTTAAATAAAAGACGGAGACCTTTATTTATTTATTATTATTTTCAAGGCTGAAAGCTCAGATGGTAAAAGGTTAAACAGATCTCCTCTCGGCATTGCAATAAGTATCAGATGTAGATCTGACCACACATCCAAAGAATAATGGTTTATTATGTCACCCTCCCACGAAATAATCCATGCCCAATATTTGCATTCACATTCATGCATTTTTTTTTTTTTAACATACACTTATGAACTGTCATCATGCAACGCACCAGGTGAAATATAGGTCCCCCATTAAAACACACTCATAACACACGGTTGCGGAAAAAAATGGAAAATGAAGAAAGAACTCAGTTGGATGCCCAATATCAGAAGGAGCTGAACGGTCTAAAGGAAGATGTCGCTAGGCTTACTAGCTTACTCGAACAAGCCTTGAGATCTAAGTCAGGAGAAGGAACATCTTCCCAACCAGCATTTACCGCTCAGATACCACCGACGCCTCCGACGTTTTCAACCTACCAAATATGGGGGCAAGTGGATCTTCGCATGAGCCCCAATATGCTACGCATTTCCCAGCTCAACCTATATACCCGATGAGGATTCCCATGCTGATGAGTTAACCATGGAGGAGTCTCATAGGACAAAATGATAGGAGCTGAAGGTTTGGAGAAGTGGGCCGCCCTAGAGGAAAGGGTAAGGGCAGTTGAGGGAAATCATTTGTATGACCCGGTGAAAGCCGTCGAGATGTGTTTGGTACCAACGTAGTCATTCCTAAGAAGTTTAGGGTGCCAGAATTCATCAAATACACTGGAACTCAATGTCCAATAACCCACCTTAAGTCATACTGTAATAAGATGGCTGAAGTAGTACAAGATGAGAAGTTGTTGATCCACTTCTTCCAGGATAGTTTGAGCGATGTCGCTCTCACTTGGTACATGCGTTTGGACAACACCAAGATAAGAGGATGGAAAGATCTAGTTGATGCCTTTATTAAGCAATATAAGTTCAATAGACATAGCCCCTGATAGATCAAGCTTGCATTCATTGGAAAAGGTCATAAGGAATCTGTAAGGGATATGCACAAAGGTGGCGCGAAACGGCGGCACAGGTTAATCCGCCACTATTGGAGAAAGAAATGATCTTTCTCCAACACTTTAAAGCTCCGTACTTTGACTTGGTTGGAAGTTCTGCACAAAGCTTCTCTGATTTGGTTGTTATAGCTGAACGAATGAACAAGCCATCGAATGGGTAGGATCACAGACCCTAGTGAAAAAAGGGGTTTTGTTGGACGCAAGAAGGAGGCGGATGTCCACAACGTGAAAGTGAAGGCAAGGGAAGAAAGCACAATTTTAGGCCACTCATGACCACTCCTCCCACATCCAACATAAATTTCACTTCGCCTTATCTAAAAAACCAAACAAATACCCAAAATATCCCGTACCGCCCAAAAACACATTTCACCCGCGCAGAAACTTCCCTGCAAACCAAGAAGAACTGCCCCCACTTCCCATACCTCTTAGTGAGATGTATCAAAGATTGCTCAGCATTGGCCAAGTAACACCTGTTCCTTTAACACCCTTGCAACCACCTTTTCCTCAATGGTACCGACCAGACCAAAAATGTGAGTACCATGCTGGTATCACGGCCATAATATTGATGGTTGTTTGGCTTTTAAAAGAGAATCCTCCAACTCATCAAAGCGGGTTGGATTTCCTTTGATGATTTTCCGAACGTAAAATCTAACCCGCTACCACACCATGCTTCTGGAAGTGGAGGGGTGAATGCTTTGGAAGAAGAAGAGAGGGGTACTAATGTCTTAAAGTTGTCAATGGAGAGATTGTACAAAATGTTGGAGCAAACTGGGTACCTCCAAACACCCATCAAAAAGCAAGCCGCAGAGCATAATGTGTATTGTGAGTATCATCAGCATATGGGACACCATGTAAACTCTTGTAAAGAGTTTCGGGTGAAAGTAGAAGACATGATGACATTGGGAGTGTTGAGGATAGGAGTGCCTGAAGAAAACCTAGTAGGAACCATGACTGGTTTCGACAAAAAATTGAAGTCTGTAGATATCAACCAACGGAGGGAGGACCCCAAGAATGATTTTGGCTAGACCTACGAGCACGGTTGTGGAAATTATAATGCCATACCTTATAATTATGGTTATTCTTTCCATACCACGAGACCGCTCCTACTCTTCATGCTGTGAATTGGGGGGTTAACCCGAAGTGGAAGGTGCTATACTCCTGAAGAGCTAGAGACCAAAGGAGGGCAAAAGGAAAGAATGGGTGGAGTTAGCCAAGATGGATGAGGTCAACAAACCAGTGAGCGATGAGGAGGCTAACGAGTTCTTGAAGCTAATGAAGCATAGTGAATACAGTGTGGTGGACCAGTTGAAAAAGACCCCCGCTAGAATCTCTACTATCATTAGTTTTGAGCTCAGAGTTGCATAGAAACATTCTCCAGAAGGTCCTTAACGAAGCATATGTTCCTCAAGATATACACAGGATTCTATAGAACATTTGGTGGGAAGGATTCAAGCCACTAACTATCTCTATTTCACAGATGATGAACTAGATCATGAAGGAACTGGTCACAATAACCATTATATATCACTGTGAAATGTAAGGATTGTGTGATCGCCAAAGTGCTGATAGATAACGGTTCCGCTTTGAATGTGTTGCCAAGGCATGTGCTCGATAAAATGCCAGTTGATGCCTCTCATATGAAGCCAAGTACCATGACAGCTAGAGCATATGATGGTTCGCCAAGGCCGATTATGGGAAATATCGATGTTGAGCTTGTAATTGGCCCCCAGCCATTCCAAGTTACTTTACAAGTGATGGATATTCATCCCACATACAGCATGTTGTTAGGAAGACCTTGGATCATGCAGCACGAGCCGTTGCATCTTCATTACACCAACGGGTTAAATTTATCATCAATGGGAACTTGGTGACAGTAAGGGCTGAAGAAGCTTTAGCCATGGTGAGAAACGTGTCGATTCCTTATATAGAGGCTGAAGAGAGTAAGGACGGAAACCTACATGCATTTGAGGTAGTAAATGCTGAATGGGTACCTGAGAATACGGTGCGAAGGAAACCAGAGATTTCTGAGGCTGCAAGGATGGCTGCTAAATATTTTCTGAAGCACGGACTGCCATTTCGGTATGACCCTACCACAGGAATGCCTGAGAGGATCAACGTAATAAAGATGAAGTGTGCTGATCAGAGGTTCGGTTTAGGTTTTAAACCTAGGAAGGAAGATTTCAAGAGAGCATTTGAGTTTAAAAGAGAAAGGAGGATGGCTCGAATCGAAGGAAGGGAGCCTAATGAGGGCCGAATCCAGATCCCTCCAATCCACATAACATTCCCACAACCTGCACAAGTGATCAATGCTGAAGGTGAAATTGAGAGGATGAGTAAAGAATTTAGCGGCGCTACCATTCACTATCTAGAAGAGATTAACAAACAAGAACCCCAAGGAGGTTTTGAAGATGAAGAGAGCCCCTATGAAGAACTACCCCAACTGAGTGTGAGTGCTCTAGAGGATGGTCAACCTGAGTTTGTGAGGAGATTAGCTGAAGGGGAAGAGTTGAACAATTGGGAAATTCAAGAAGTTCCAATTATCTTTAAAAAGTAAACATTTGTTCATTTCTTGCTTTTCACGTTTTGCTGCATTTTGTTTGAATAAATTTGCGTTGCCAATAATCGTGGCTCAAGATATTGGTAACAAGATTTTGTTTTGAGCCCTTCTATCATTTCAAGTTTTAATGAGATCATGCTTTGTTTTTCCCTTCATCATGCCTTCTAGTTTCACCTTTTCCATTATGCACTCATAACAAAGGCACTTTCCGCTTTCAGGGAATCTGAAAGCGGGACAACGATAAACTTACAAACCCATTGCATTGAGAATAATTGGCCTAATTTTGATAAAACTATAACTTCAATGGATGAGGAAGATGGTGAAGAGGACATTGAGGAGTTCAAGAAGCTTATAAAACAATCCGAACATGCATGGGAGCCTGCAAGAGAGGAATTAGAATTGATAAATGTAAGTACCGAGCATGACAAAAAGGAGTTGAAAATAGGGATGTTGATCACTACAGATATGAGAGTGAGTTGGTCACCCTTTTGCGAGAGTATGTGGATATTTTTGCCTGGTCATACGCTGACATGCCCGGTTTGGATACTGAAATAGTAGTGCATAGGTTACCTTTGATTGAGGGTTGCCGGTCAGTCAAACAGAAGCTAAGAAGGACAAGACCTGATATTGCTCAAGTAAAAGAAGAGATAACAAGACAGTGGGATGCAGGTTTCTTGGAAGTAGTAGAATATTCTGAATGGGTGTCTAACATTGTGGCGGTTCCCAAGAAGGACAACAAAATCAGGGTGTGCGTGGATTTTCGGGATTTGAATAGAGCAAGCCCGAAGGATGACTTCCCGTTACCCCATATAGACGTGTTGGTGGACAATGCTGCTAAGAGTTCCACTTACTCTTTCATGGATGGTTTCTCTGGATATAATCAGATTAAAATGGCTGAAGCAGATAAGAGAAAGACGACATTCATCACCCCATGGGGAACTTACTGTTATAAGGTGATGCCATTCGGGTTAAAGAATGCTGGAGCAACATACCAAAGGGCAATGGTAGCACTTTTTCATGATATGATGCACAAGGAATTGAGGTCTACGTGGATGACATGATCGCAAAATCCAAAGATGAGGAAAGCCACATCCCAGCTCTGAGGAAATTGTTCGAGAGGTTGAGAAAATATCAGTTGAAATTGAATCCTGCAAAGTGTACATTCGGGGTGAAATCAGGCAAATTATTAGGATTTGTGGTAAGTAATAAAGGCATAGAAGTGGACCCCGACAAAGTAAAAGCCATACAAGACATGCCCGCTCCAAAGACTGAAAGAGAAGTTCGAGGCTTTTTAGGGCGCTTGAACTATATTGCCCGTTTTATCTCACAACTTACAGTCACATGTGAACCGATTTTTCGATTACTCCGAAAGAAGAACCCTGGAACATGGGATGAAAATTGCCAAAAAGCTTTTGATAAGATCAAGCAGTACTTACAAAAACCACCATTGTTAGTACCGCCCGTGCACGGAAGGCCACTCATCCTGTATTTAACTGTGACCGAATCAGCTATGGGTTGTGTATTAGGGCAACAGAACGAATCAGGAAGGAAGGAGCAAGCCATCTACTATTTGAGTAAAAAGTTCACCGAGTGTGAGTCCCGTTACAGTATGGTAGAGAATTATTGTAGTCTAGTGGAGTGCGAAGAGGTTGCGACAATATATGTTATACTACACTACCTGGTTGATCTCAAGAATGGACCCACTGAAGTATATCTTTGAAAAGCCATACATGTCGAGTAGAATAGCTAGATGGCAAGTACTGCTGGCTGAGTATGACATCATCTACATGACAAGAAAATCAGTAAAAGGAAGCGCAATTGCTGATCATTTAGCCGATAATGCTATTGAGGATTATGAGCCATTGAACTTCGACTTTCCTGATGAAGATGTGCTAGTAATGGAGAAGGAAGAGAAGAGTGGTTGGTGGGCCATGTATTTTGACGGCGCAGTAAATGTATCGGGCAACGGGGCAGGTGCTGTGATAATTTCCCCAGAAGGAAAGCAATATCCTATCTCGGTAAAGCTGCACTTTAGTTGTACAAACAACACAGCTGAGTATGAAGCTTGCATCCACGGATTGGAAGCTGCATTAGAGATGAAGGTAGGGAAATTAGAGGTATATGGAGACTCAATGCTAATAATCTGTCAGGTAAAAGGTGAATGGCAGACAAGGATGAAAATTGAGACCATACCAGGAATACCTCTCAAATTGGCTGAAAGCTTTGATGAAATAGAATTTACTCATTTGGGGAGAGACAAAAATCAGTTTGCCGATGCATTAGCTACCTTAGCTTCTATGGCTGTAATTGATTGTGGTGCCAAAATTCAGCCTGTAAACATCGAGATCAGAAATTCTCCCTCTCATTGTTGTTCAATAGAAGAAGAAACGGATAAAGACCCATGGTACACGGATATAAAAAGATTCATTCAACATCAAGAGTACCCGTCGGGAGCCTCGAAACAGATAAAAGGACCTTGAGAAGAATGGCTATGGAATACTACATAGATGGAGAGTTTTGTATAAAAGGTCATTTGATGGGACTTTGCTGAGATGTCTGGGTGATCTGGAAGCTAACAAGGCCCTACAAGAAGTGCATGGTGGAATTTGTGCTACCCACGCAAACGGACACATGATGGCTAGGCAGTTGCAAAGAGCAGGTTACTTTTGGCTGACCATGGAGAAAGATTGCATAAATTTTGTCCGAAGGTGCCACAAATGTCAAGTGTATAGTGACAAAATCAATGCGCCCCTGCACCTTATTTAACATGGTGTCTCCTTGGCCCTTTGCAATGTGGGGAATAGATGTGATTGGGCCATTAATCCAAAAGCCAGTAACGGACATCGTTTTATCCTTGTAGCGATTGATTACTTTACCAAATGGGTAGAGGCCTGCTCATATGCCCATGTGACTCAGAAAGTGGTCAAACGGTTCATCGAGAAAGATCTAATCTGTAGATACGGTGTACCCGAGAGAGTGGTGACTGATAATGCTCAAAACTTCAATGGAAGGATGATAGCGGAGCTATGCACAAAGTGGAAGATCAAGCATTCCAACTCGTCCCCTTACAGACCTAAGATGAACGGCGCAGTAGAAGCTGCTAATAAAAATATAAAGAAGATTGTTCAGAAAATGGTGTTACTTACAAAGATTGGCATGATTGGCTTCCTTATGCTCTCCATGCATATCGAATAGCAGTGAGAACATCAACCGGGGCTACACCATACTCTTTAGTATATGGAATGGAGGCAGTGGTACCATTGGAAGTAGAAATTCCATCTTTAAGAGTCCTCATGGAATCTGGACTCGAGGAGACTGAGTGGGTCAAGATACGATATGAGCAGCTAAATATGATCAGCGAGAGAAGGTTAGCAGCAATTTGTCACCACCAGTTGTATCAAAGAAGGATGGCCAAGGCATATGACCGAAAAGTTCGGCCAAGAGAGTTCAAAGAAGGAGATTTAGTATTGAGAAAATTCTATCACTACCTGGAGAAGATCGCAGTAAATGGGCGCCCAATTATGAAGGACCATATATAGTGAAGAAGGCATTTTCAGGAGGGGCGTTGTGCTAACAAGAATGGATGGGGAAGACGTAGTTAGGCCTGTGAACTCAGATTCTGTAAAGAAATACTATCCATGATGTATAAGTCTTTATCAAATCAATAAATAAGTTTGGGCCAATGATTTCTCTTTGCATATTGTTTGAAGAGGGTGCCTGCAAAAAAAAAAAAAAAAAAAAAAAAACCTTTCGACCTCGCATGATCTCATAGTCGCAATTCATCTCTTTTACCAAAATCAGTTTCCCTGGAGTTTTGAAAGATTGATCTGTATTTTGATTTCAAAAAAATAATTTGATGTTCTTTCAAAAATAATATTTTTAACATTCTACTTGTAGAATGATAATTGAATCAAGCAACTCCATCATTGAGGTGACTATTATAAACCAAAAGGAAAAAAAAAAGAAATGAATAAACACCCTTACCCTATCCCATGACTCTTGAATCATGTGTTTTTAAATGTATGAATAATGGTATGTAGTGAACTCGTTACTCATCACCTATGAAATGCATCTTTGCAAAAACCAAACCAACACACTGGATGAGATCAAAGTTTATTGATCTTAACTGTTTGCGCTTGAAATGAGGAAAGGCCATCTTTGTTATTCCTTTCACGTTCTGAAATAAGTACATCCCTTGAGATCCCTTTTTGAGCCTAAATAATTTTTCTTTCATGAAAAAAATCCCGACTAGGATCACACCCCACACTGGGGGCAAGTGAAATTTAAATGATCAAGAAAGATGAAAAGTCGTGAGAAAGCCAAAAGGCAAAGAGCCAAGAAACTCAAATGCTAGGGGGCATGCCCAAATCACAAGAAATGTGAACCAAGATAAAGTGAGTATGCTCTAGCAAAAAAAAAAAAAAAAGGGCGAATCAAAGAAGAGCGGCAAAAGAAAACATGAATGACGTCAAGAGTCAAACTGTTGATAGTGATCCTCAGTCTTTGAAACCATGAAACACTCTTTGAGCCTTATGAATCCTTTTCTTTCATAGCCAAAACCACAGCCTACGTTATGCCTGTAGAAGTCCTTTCTAATCAAGCAAGCAAGCGACCTAGAACAATAAACAATGCTCTCAAAATGCAAAGAATACTTTTCATAAGTTTCATGACATCAAGAATAAACTACTCATTATTATTCATGCTGATAAAGATGAATGTTCAAAAAGAGACAAGTTTTTCTCATACAAAACCTCGAGCTTTTTCTCGAGCCCGTCACTTTGAAACAAAAATGTCATCTCATAATGTATTATCACCAAAGACCTCATTGCCAAACACAAGAGCAAATAATCTTTTTCAATAAAGAAAATAACCAAGGAGTTGCAAGATTTCAAAATCAAATTGTTTGACTCGCATCGAAATAATTTTGTTTTCAAAATGCAAGATCAAGATTTCAAGATTATTCTGGACCCATATTCCTTCACCAAATGAACAAAAAGGGAAATGAGAGAATGGCTTTTAAAACCATTATTTGTCTAAGTCGCTGGCAAAGCATACTTGGGGGCAATGAGTAATACAAGGGGCAACATTGTATTTTCTCTTCTAGAAAAAGAGAGGAATATTTCCTACAACAAGATAAGGGGGCATTTTGGTTTATGAAAGACAGTTTGATCCTTTCAGCAAGTGACACCGAATGTTTTAGTAGTGAGACGAGGAGTAATGAATGATCCTCTCAAATTATTTGACAAGACAGAAAATCTCTAACAAGCAAGTAGGTCATGATGGGCACTACAAAGGCTAAATTGTGCAAACAAATCTGGAAATAGACTTACATGGGCCAACTCGAGTGGGCTAGAAGCCAAGCGACAAAGAGGACCCAAATCAAAGGTAGCAATCCTCATCAGTCAAGCAACAAGAAGACAAAGAAGAAATGGGGGCCTATATTTCAAATCAGGTAAAGATGCATGCATATCATCTAAACTTTGAGAAATTGGACAATGAGTTTTGCAAATCTCATTAGAGAAAATTCCAACGGAATCCATCAAGTGGAAGGCCAACTTGAAATGGCCAGGATTGAAATTGCTTTTGAAAAATTTTCACTTTTGAGAATTTTTCAACCCGGGCAGGCCGCCCACGAGAATTAGGCCCTCTGAAAAATCTCTATGTTTTTCCACCTCCTTAAAATGCGCCTTCGAGCCTTTGATCATCATTTTTAGGGCGCTTTCAAGCCCTCGATCCTCTTCGAGTGCCTGTGAGCACTTGCTTTCCTCTTCGAGTGCCTTTGAGCACTTCATTTTCTCTTCGAGTGTGCCTTTGAGCCCTCGTTTCCTCTTCGAGCGCGCCTTTGAGCCCTCGCTTTGCTCTTCGAGCGCGCCTTTGAGCCCTCGCTTCCTTTCGAGCGCGCCTTTGAGCCCTCGCTTCTCTTCGAGCGCGCCTTTGAGCCTCGCTTGCTCTTCGAGCGCGCTTTGAGCCCTCGCTTCCTTCGAGCGCGCCTTTGAGCCCTCGCTTCTCTTCGAGCGCGCCTTTGAGCCCTCGCTTTCCTCTTCGAGCGCGCCTTTGAGCCCTCGCTTCCTTTCGAGCGCGCCTTTGAGCCCTCGCTTCTCTTCGAGCGCGCCTTTGAGCCCTCGCTTTCTCTTCGAGCGCGCCTTTGAGCCCTCGCTTTCCTTTGAGCGCCTTTGAGCCCTCGCTTTCTCTTCGAGCGCGCCTTTGAGCCCTCGCTTCTCTTCGAGCGCCCTTTGAGCGCTTTCCTACTTGCTTTCATCTTCGAGTGCCTTTGAGCACTTGCTTTTCTCTTCGAGCGCGTCTTTGAGCCCTCGCTTTTCTCTTCGAGTGCCTTTGAGCACTCGCTTTCTTCTTGCATTCTTTTGAGTGCGCCTTCGAGCCTCTCATTTTCCTTTTTTATATACTTGGGTAGGTCACCCATCATAATGAAACAAAAAAAAACAAACAAAAAAACAAACAAAAGGTGGGTCGTCTTCCAAATGACTTGTTTCTTGTTTTTACATCTCTGGGTAAAATTCGTGTGTCAATCTGCTGTTTTCAAAGTTTTCAAAAAAAAAATCCTTTCTATATCTACTTTTCTTTATAAATTTACTACACAAAGCTAAAAGAAAATGAAATTTACCAATATCTTTGCATAGTAAATATTATAAAGAGGGGGCAACTGTCATAACCCAATTTTTGACCATTTTATTTTAATTATTTTATTTACTAAAAGAATTAAAAAAAATGATGATGATAGAAAAACAAGTAAAATAAAAAAAAGAGAGAAGAATGAATTAAAATTTGGGTTAAGGGAAAAATGATTGGAAGTTTGGGGTTTAATTAAACTTTGAAATTAATCTAATTAAGCTTGGAATTAATTTAATTAATCCAATTAAGGGTTTAATTGGAGAATTGATAAGTTTTGAAACTTAATTAAGCTTGAAATTAATTAAATTAATCCAATTAAGGTTTTAATTGGAGAATTGGTAAGTTTCGAGACTTAATTAAGCTTGGAATTAATTTAATTAACTCAATTAAGGATTTAATTGGAGAATTGATAAGTTTTAGACTTAATTGGACTTTGGATTTAATTAAATTATTGAAATCAGGGACTTAATTGAAGAAATAACAAAGTTTTGGGGTTAATTGGGGGTCTAAATTGCGAAATTAAAATCCAAGGACTACATTGAAAAAGGCGCGCAAATGCAGGGAGCCAATTACAGTTTAAACCAGGGTTTAATTACAAGACTTTCAAAACTGTATGGGTCGAAACGAAAAATGGCTGAACGACGTCGTTTTGAAGACGCTGTTCATCTTCTTCTCCTTTAAGCCTGTGACCGTTTTCTACAGTGAAGGAGGCCGAACGTTGCAGCAGTAATCGTCGTCCGTTAGCTTCAGTTATGGGCGCCTTAATGGTGGCCGACCGTTGGCCTACCGTCCGTTATCAACCCGCCGAGCCCTATATAAACCGAGCAACACCGAAGAGCAGGGGTTGAAAAAAAAAACAGAGAGGGAGAGAGAAGGACGAACGAAACCAGAGTTAAGAAACACAAAGATACCAGCCATATTTTTAAGCCTTTTTAGAACCCCACAACAGAAGTGAGCCTTCCCCTCACCAATATCGACCTAAAATAACAAAAAAAACAAAACTGACCGAGAGAGAGCATAGGGTCGTTTTGAAAACAGAGCAAAAGAAACGAAGGAAGAATAAGCCGAAACAGAAACGCAGGAAAGGAATACAGCGTGAAAAGCAGAAGGAGTAAGAAGAAATTCGAAGGCAGAAGCGTCGTCCTCAGAAATCACACGCAAATTCCCTGCGAACAAATCGGGTAAGTCTTGCTCTTTTTTTTTTTCCCAGCTTTTGCCTTATTTCATCTTTCCCGTTTGCGTTTAATTCCATAGAGCCATGCACGCGTGATTTAGATCACGCGTGCCTAGTGTGGCCCAGCCGGGTCACTGGTTTGGGCCAGTGACTGGGCTGGGCCGGCTGGGCTTAGCCCAGCCCATGTGGGCTGAGCTGGGCCCAGCCCTAAAAATAAAAAAAAAATTAATTAATAAAAAAATTAAAAAAAAAAAAAAATTAAAAATTAAAAATATGTTTAAGCATGAATAAAAACAATATAAATTTACCGGTTTATTCACCAACGCCAGAGTCGGGAGTAAAATACTGGTTTAAGTTTATATTATTCTTATTCATTATATTTTATTTTATTTATCAAGAAAAAATATATGTGCATGAATGAAAAATAATTGATTTATTTATTCACTGACGCCAGAGTCAGGAATAAAAAACACTGATTTAATTTTATTTATTTATTTTATTTATATAAAAAATAGAAAAAATATGTGGATGCGTAATAAAAATGGATTTAATTTATTTGTTTATTACTAGCGTTAGAGTCAGAAAATAAAAAAAATATATTAATCCAAATTTATTTTTATGGCCACGTAATAGTTACCAACGCCAGAGTTGGAATTATCCGTAGTCAAATATTCACTGACGCCAGAGTCAGGAATATTGTGAATAAATCATCAAAGCGTAAACCAATAAAAAATTTTAGCATTTTAAGACAAAAAAAACAGCAATGCAGTTTGCCTTAGGCAGAACGTTTAAGGGGTGATAATATCTTCTCTTTTACGTAATCAGTCCCGAACCATAGAATCTCTGTTGACCAGTTAGGGTTCCTAGTGACCATAATACTAGGTGGCGACTTCCCAAACAATTTTTTTTTTTTTTCTAAAAGAACAAGATGCCAGATAATCTGCTCTTTTTCCATAATCTAGAATTTTATTATTTGATGAAAGCCGCCGCGATGTCGGGTGCGACAATTATAAAAAAAAATAACATTCATGAGTGAACATAACTAACCTATAAAATTCGCGATCTAGATTACGAAATGAGATAATTTTATAGAAAATAAATTAAAATAATAATGAAATCTAGCAACCAGTAAATCCAACGTTGAAGGATGAAATTTTTAAAAAATAAGATTGAAATTTTAAAAAAAATCCTCAAAAAAATTAAGGATCAAAATGTAAAAGCTCTTGATATTTTACTATTCATTACTATTTTTCAAATTCCAAGACTTTTTAGGACGTTCCTTCTAAGATTCTCAGTACACTAATATTTCTACCTCTTTTTTGGAAGACAAATCCTCATCAAATTGTGCATGGTTCGAAGTAGAATGAGAGGATTTTGGTCCATTGTTGTTCGAGACTAATTATATAGCAGTAAGGAGCGAATATAACTTGTTCGAAAGTGAAGGAGTGGGCTAACAAAACCTCAAGAAAAGGCTTGAGGATTGTAGACAAGCACTAGCTAGTGGTCCAGTGGTAACCTTCCGTGGTAGCCATGGCTGAATAGTATAATCCTCAAGGGCCCGGGAGGTGGCTAGATCAGAGGCTTAAAACACAGGGACGAGGAGGAAGGGAAGAAGAAGTGGTGGACAAATGCATGATGACAATAACACTAGGCATGATGACAATAACACTAGGCATGATTTAGGAGGAGGCTCCCCGCTGCATCAGCTCCTCAGCATATAAATTAGGTCTCCAATCTTTACCACTCTGTTAGTTTTAATGGCCATAACTGTTAAATAATCACATGAAACTCACGCAATTTCTTTGGTATCGTGACAAAAATCCCCTCATCGCATAATAAAACAATCTGTCAAAGGAAGGAATACAGGAGCTTTTAGCAAGCTTCACGTGAAAGGATCTTTCCTCCTGTCTAGGTATACACCGATTCATGTCCGTTAAATGCTTCACAAACTAAATAAATAAAAAACACACCAAGGAATTGGACTGTTGTGCTTTTTCATTAGGATACCTTCCTCTCTTACAAGACATGCAGTGAAGTGGACAGGAGTTTATGAGTTACTACAACCTTATCCTACGGGGAAGCTAGGTGCTAAAAACAGCTCAATAGAAGTGAAATTATTTGAGATGGCTCAAGGCAGGTAAGTGCCTTTTATAGCTACAGACTATAATTTTGGGATTTAAAAAAAAAATAGCACAATAGGTTAAAAGTTTTGATACAATAATACCATTTGAAAAAAATTTGAAGAAATAACATACTTTTAACTTTTAACTTGTTGCGCTTCAAAATAGCAACAACTTAACATGTAGCTTTATTGTCAATCTTGTAGCTCCATTGGTAGGATGGTTCATCCAATTATAAAAACCCATCAACTATTTCATATAAAAATCATAATTTTATGAATTCTTATGTTAAAATCATTGATGATGATGATTTGGTACACTGTCTTGGAGGGAAGGCAGTATAGGTGATTATTCTATGCATTGTGACGACAGATGGTTCATGGTGATGGAAGCATAATGGTATATGCTTTTTTTGGGTCAACATGTCAAGAAGTTTTTGTGGTCGAAACATGTGATAAAGGTTGAACAGCAGGGATTTGTACCAATAAATTTTGTAGTTGATGGAGAGGTGCTGAATCTTTAGATTTCAAAAATATCTACTCGAGACCTTTATTTTAGCAGTTTTGTGATTTTTTTTTAAATTGATTGACCGGTTTAATTGATTATTACAAATCATTCATCGTTCCCAACCATAATATTTAATTAGTGTCGCGGTTTAACCGTGACATCTAACTAAATCGTAGTTTAGAAAGGTTTAACATCTAAACATGTGGTATTTCACCACAAAAAAAACTTTTTGTTGACATGTTAATTCAACATTTGTTTTTATTTTACATGGTGATTTTCTAATTTATCCATAATTTTGATGAAGACATTGAGATGGTGAATGTCCTTGCACTTTCCATAAAGAGCATGTACGTTAAGTCTGTAATAATAGTAGGCTGTCCGGCCATTAATTAAAAGGGAATCTCATCCCTGCCAATGGCTTAATTTGGGCATTTAACTTGAAAAGTTTCTGTGACTTTATTTGGAGAAGAGTTTCAAGGAGGACTAGCAAATAATAATTTTGACAGAGACTCTGGATTCGCACAAGAATTTAGCTGTGCCGTGAAAGATAATATTATAAAGTGATGACACGGGTCCACGCACAGAAGACCACTGGGCATTTTACAATGCAAACTGCACTTCTCCTTCTATAAATGCAGAGTTGTGTAAGCTTGAAGCTATCGGGTAAAACTTCTTCCTTAGCTTTCACTAATTTTTTGACACATTTCCAACTTCTGTTTCCATGGCTCCTGTTCCCATTTCTCCAATTAACGTTGGTCATATTGATGATGTTCAAGAACTGAGAAAGGCTAGGCCAGCAACAATCCCTGAAAGATTTGTTAGGGACATGACAGAAAGACCAACACTAGCCACAGCTCTACAGCCTCCTGATACCGTTCCCATCATTGATTTCTCAAGGCTTGTTAAAGGCAATAAAGATGAATACAAGAGTGAAATGTTGCAGCTGACAAGAGCTTGCGAGGAGTGGGGTTTTTTTTCAGGTACAAGTTGATATTTCTTTTTCCCCCTCCTTTCTTTGTTAGTGCAGGATAAAATGAGCACGAAGGCTAAGTTTATATTGCTTTCTTGTTTTTATCAGGTGATTAACCACGGGATTGATCTGAGTTTGCTGGAGAGTATAGAGAAGGTTGCCAGGGATTTCTTCGTTCTGCCTTTAGAGGAGAAGCAGAAGTATCCCATGTTGCCAGGGACTGTTCAGGGATATGGACAGGCCTTTGTGTTCTCTGAGGACCAAAAGCTGGACTGGTGCAACATGTTTGCTCTTGGGCTTGAGCCCCACTTTATAAGGGTCCCAAAACTATGGCCAGCAAAGCCACTCAAGTTCAGGTAACAGTATAAACACAATTTCTATTTCCTCCAGAATTTTAAGCGGGCAAGCCTTCAATTTACTTATAATGCGTCGTGCAATTCTTGCATCAGTGAAACTGTAGAGGTCTATTCAGGAGAAGTGAGGAAGCTGTGTCAGCATCTACTGGAATATATAGCCATGACACTAAACCTGAGAACAGATTTTTTTGAAGAGATGTTTGGGGTGGCTGTGCAAGCCATAAGGATGAACTACTACCCACCATGTGCAAGACCGGACCTTGTTTTAGGTCTTAGTCCGCATTCAGATGGAAGTGCCCTTACAGTGTTGCAGCAAGGGAAGGGTGGTTCAGTAGGACTCCAAATCCTTAAAGACAACAAATGGATGCCTGTTCAGCCTGTTCCAAATGCATTTGTCATCAACATTGGCGACACTTTAGAAGTAAGGAAATCATGGGCTTTCCTTTCTCCATCTTAGCATGAATCGATGTTGTAGAATTACTAATTTTCTGCATGCACAGGTTTTAACAAATGGAAAATACAAGAGTGTGGAACACAGAGCAGTGACTCACAAGGAAAAAGACAGGCTCTCTATTGTCACATTTTATGCCCCTAGCTATGAAATAGAGCTTGGACCAATTCCAGAACTGGTGGATGAGAACAACCCATGCAAGTATAGGACATACAATCATGGAGAGTACAGTAAACACTATGTAACTAGCAAGTTGCAAGGCAAGAAAACCCTGGAATTTGCCAAAGTTGAAAGCAAGAAACCTACTTAGCCACACACACCCACCCACCTTGGGGTGCTCAATATTTAGATTTTGTATAAAATGTCGTTTATGTTTCTATTTAGAATGGTAAGGTCAAATCACAAGTTGATGGGATGCACTATTCTTATGCAAACTCATTTGTATTAGCTCATCAATTAATACAAGGCGGTGGGGTCTTGTGTTTCCAAAGCATTTCTTGTCCAGTGCGTTTAGTAAGCAGCAGCAGCAGCAAGTAGGAATGAAAACAAGAATCAAAACAGAAAAAAGATGTCACTTTTACTATTCCCCGTATCAGATTCCTAATAGGGAAGAAACCAGCAATCATGTGGGGAGAACCTAACCACACTACCACTCCATATTTCTGCAAGAATCAAAACACAAAAGGGACAAAATCGTTGGTCTTCAATTGTTTAAGGGGAGGAAAGCATTTTCTTAGTGGTAGGAAAGAGGAGAGCCCACACGTATCATGTAATGCACACTGTTATGTTGTTAATATATTATTGGTGTGAGGGTAGCACTAAGCAACCAACTAGTAATTGGGCTTCTGGTGATTCTAAGCTGAAGTGACTACAAGCAGATCACAAGAGAAATTCCCAGCATGCATGACATAAGGTGTGAGGTAAAACAAAAATAATTGGCAGAAATCTCAAGATTCATAATAAAACTAAAAAGAAGAAAACGTTCAGCAAATTTAGAACCGCATTTCCAAGGAAAATGATGGTGGAACCTGCAGAGTAGAATATTTAAAAAAATCGCTTCCCCTAAGCCCATTATAAATGAGCTTTTTGAAGTGAATCATGTCTTGTGTTGAACTCAATCATAAAGCATAACAAACAAAGGAATGCTGATGCAATCAATTCTGCAGGAAAATTTTACTCGATGGCAAGAAAGACAGCCTGGAAAAATTGCTGGTGCAATCAGCAAAGTGGAATATTTTATACTAACTATCCACCGTTACAAGCTTATACAACAAATTATGTCTTGTTTGAACTTAATCAAGGAGAACAGCTAGCAAAGGAAAGATGATGCGATCAATTTAGTGGGGAGAAAAAGAGAGAAAGAAGAAAGAAACGTGAGAAATTCTGACCATGTTAACAAATAAGTGATGGAATGATTATCTCCACTTTCCATCAATCCCCCAGGCCATGGGAATAAAATCAGTATCTCATTGTATTCTTAAGAACTATGATTGAAGCTGAAAATGCAAATCCAAAATACACTGCACCGCTCATAAGTTTGGATTGGGATCATAACACGAACCTTGCCAGCTTTTATTCTCAGTTTTCACACCAAAAATCCTAGTTACTTCGACCTATCACAGGCAATGGAAAGCAAACATTGGTTCAAAGAACCTGCAAAACTTTCATGGTCATGGAAAGCTAAATCTTATTGAGCCCTCTGTCTATAGCAAATGTTCCTTGTTCCTCTTATTCAGGAATGAAGCAAGACAATCAAGTGAAGCCTCTTGTAACTCTAAAATGGAAATAAAATTTCTCTTCCAGCCAGCAATTACAAAAAATACATCATTTAGCTGAGAGTTTCTGGGCAGCAGATGACTCCAGCTTTGATCACATCAGATAGAACTGGAGAGGATGTATAAACAGCAAGATTTCATAGTTGAGCAAGAAGGACCGCGTAGAAATTCTCTTTGCCAGAAGAAATCATCTGCTTCAGAAAAAAGAGAGAAGAAGCTTTCGATGATGACGTTCGACAACCCACGATGGACAACCAAACGTGCAAGTTTATTGCATTCCACAACTTGCTATCACCATTTTCGATTGTTGGAATCATCCCTCCCTCCTCTTTCAAGATACTCTTTTTCTTTAGGAGTGGGGGGTTTTTTGCGGAGAGTGATCTCAGCAAAATGGGGTCCAAAATGCATGAGGAAATCCACAGTTTGCAAGTCAATGTCATTAAAATAATATAATAAGTAGAATGGCGAGGAATAGGAACTTAAGACTAATGGCAAAAGGACTCAAGTTGGGGACAGGCAGACAATTCATGGAAGGACGCAATTGCTTCCTAGTGTTTGCTTCCTGGTTTGGGAGAGTAAAGAGAACCGTCGGTTTTGCTCCTTTCACTTGTCCATTTTGGGACCCTGTTTTGTCCAAATTGCAAAATCTATGTTTGCTTCACGCACATTCATCGACCCTCATTGTCGCACATCATTTGTGACTGAACCGCGTGAATTCTCTTGTCCTACAAGCTGACTTCAACTGAGAAAAATCTCCATACCATCTTTCAGTCTCCGGCTCCAAGCTTAACCGCTTACGTTAGCAGTAACAGCAAGCTCCTTCCTGCACTCCTTTGGCGGCTTGATTTCCATCATAAAGGATGAACAATCATCCCATGATCCCAAGCAGTGAGTCAACCACTTTTCTGGGATTTACTTGGCTAGGTTCCGTGTTTGCAAGCCAAAGTCGGAAGATATTTGTCTGACGTCTGATCGAATAGAATAATAGGTCTAGTCATTTCAAATCAAACAACTGCAAGCGTCATTTCATTTCTCAGCATGACTTCGAAACCACAAATATTTCCATCTTTCACGTTATGCGACGAATCTTGTTGAAAACAACTTCCCATTAGAGCATGCAAGATGCACAGCTTCAGATTCTATGAACTAGAAATTATTGTTAAGAATCTAGACTCAAAAGCAAATACAGCTGCACGCTGCTCTGAAGAGCCTACAATACTGCTTCCATTAAAATAAACTATTTCTAGGACAGAACAATTGCAACCCCGCAACGATCGACTTGCCCATTTTTACACGAGCTGTAATGGTTTAAACCGGATTGCCATGCTCATGTAGACAAAAACAATGCCATTTCAAGCTGGCTCGATCCAAAAACTGATTATAAAACATAAGGCTTCCGTTGTTTATATAGGAAAGGCCGAAAAAATAAATTCTTGAGTTATTTCTATTTAATAAAATCAAGGGGGTGGATTAAGCTATGGGGACCGGTCATGTCATCCCTAGCTTTTGAGGTTTGGTGCTGCTGAATGTTTGTAAAACACGTTCCAATGAAACAGTTTGAAAACGAACTCATTCCACCAGAGAACGCAGTTGATTTTCTAAATTTGAAAAGTTAGGATCGTGTTAAATAGGTGCGATCAAGTGAAAGAAGTCGACCAATTAACATGCGCTCATAACTACTTTAAAAGGGAGTTAAGGAATCAAAAGTATTCAAAAGGGAGTTAAGGAATCATAACTATTTAAAAGGAAGCTAAGGAATCAAAAGTGAGTGCAAGCGGACATTCTGATTACAAAAAAAAAAAATTAGGGAATCACCAACCATATGATGCCATGGAGCTGTCGTATCATCTAGAACTCGGGTCCCCAAAGAGATGTGGCGTGTGGTTGCAGTTTAAAAAACATATGGAAGAAAAGCTATAGATTACAGTTTCACGAGAGTTTTTAGCAGAACTCATGCAGAGTTGCAGTGCAAGGACCGCATCACAAAAACAATCGGGGAGCTATTCATTATATGCATCATGGCCGGATGACACTTGTACCATACCACCAAAAGGGAAAACATTATGGATGACAAAATATTCAAAGTTGAACCATTTTTTAAAGAAAACCATCAATAAAACAACTGGGACAATGTAATGAGAGATGTTCAACTTTTAGCTCTCCTTGAAAACGGATGGACTTAAATACAAAAATTGATCTCAACTTTTTTGGAGACAGTGAAATGATGCAAGTTAAAGCAGTTCCAAGTTTTTACAAGTATGAAAAATCTAATAATATTTGATAGCCAGCACATCCAACTAATTAAATAATGCAAACTCGGAGTTACTCTTATAGGTGATACAATGAAAAACATAAAATAGCACAGGTAATGATGCTCGCATTCAAAGACATACCATTCACCTGGTAGTTTCTGGATCCAACAAACAAAATGTAAAGTGAAGAGAACTAAATTACATTTCCCCCCCTTCTACTGGAATAGCAAGCACAATTATTAACAAACAAACAACTAAGTCATGTGGTAGACTCAATGTAGCAAGGTAAATGATACACGATAGTCCCCTTGGCGCATTGGATCACATTAGGGAAGCAATTAGATTTCTCCATCGTGGGTACACAATCTATAGAAGTTGTTCATACCTGGCTCTGGAGGAAAAATATGTGAGGGTTCCTGCTCCTGCTTCCAATCAATCACCAAAGAGGCACTCACTAGCAGCATTTATACACACCCGTGCTATTTCAACCGTATACAGTCGCTCTTTGATGTGATTTGCAGCAACAATGGTCACCAAGTCATTATTCAAGGACGATCAAGCATGCTGTTTTATGCCAAGTATCTGAACAAATTGGGGTTTTCTTTGTCCCTTTCAAGATAGTCTCGAGTAATCAGATCTTCAATCCGTTTTTTAATTGCCTTGAAATCAGGCTGCAAATCCACATTTCAATTAAAACAGTGATTTAAGATAGAGGGAAGAAAAGGAACGCATACCATCAAGGCATCAAGAGGAAACTAAATGTCAATATAAACCTTGAACATGCGACCCAACTGCTCAACACATCCATAACCAATTGCTGGTGACCCAAAACTTTGCGGCTCTTCATGATGCGCACAATTGATGCATCAATCGCATACCTTCTGTCCTTATCAACATCTTCAATTACTTTCTTCTTTTCATCTACAGGAGGCAGAGGAATCTGCAAGTTGAACAAAGAAGGCTCATTAGCTTTCACATGATACAGAACAGCGCCAGGACATTGTAGAAGCTCTCAGCACCTTGATCCTCCTCATTTTGTCAGTAAATTTGGAGTTGAATTCAAAGTGATCGGTAGGAGATATTGTTTTTGTATTTGGCTCTTTGTTTAGAATCTTATACTTTTGCGCATGACAAAGAGTGGAGCAGTCTAACAACATCATCATCAGTCAAGTTCAATTGAGTCATGATCTCTGAATAACTCAATCTATCTGAGGAGTTAAAAAGCAACAGTGCAGAAGCCTATTAAACACGGGAAAAAATCAACATTAGAAATAAAGAAACTTATGGACAACCTGCACTTCTACACTGATCAGAATTAATAAATAAAAACATATGCGATTAAATTCATTAACATAACACCTGATAGGTTGTCACAATCAACTCCATGGTTTTTGGTTCAAATTTCCCAATAAGATTACAGGTACCCAATGAGTATATCCAGGTAAGTTTCCTGTGCTTTGTTTTTATTTGATAAAATTCTCTAAAAACTTCAACACACTTGACCTAAAGCGGAAGCAATCAGACAATCAGAGAAAGGTATGCGTTAGTGACACGTGACCTAAAGAAAAACCACACATATCAACCAGAAAGCAACAAACATTTTAACTAAGACAAATTAATAAGCATACCATCTCCGCTGGAAGGTTCAAATCAAAAGACTTGTAACTAGGCCAGAAGCCAGTTGTCAAAACTGTAACCGTCAAGTCAATTCCTGGATTTGCATTTGGGTTGTTGCTTAGATACTCCTCAAAACTGGTTTGGTTTTCCCGAGCTAATGTCAAGTCCGTAACCTAGACGACAATCAAATTCAAGAAAGAATCGCAATTTGCATCCCAATCTTACATGTGCATAGCAATCTAAACTTCTGAATTAGAAAATGATGGTTCAAGGCAACTGACCATTCCCTCCATCTTTGAGGTGAACTGCCCACCACATTGCTGCTTCAGCTTTGTCAAAATGCTTCTCTCATGGTCATCATTGGCACTCTTATCAAAAAGTAGACGTCGAGCAAGCTTTTTCCTGCCAGAAACCATGCAACAAAAAATAATCCTCTTTTAGTTAAAAAGTTCACCATATAATGTTCGATTAAAGCATCTATTCATCAGAAGATGACATAATTCACCTATAAAATTCAGCAAACAAGTCTTTGTCGCTAATATAAGCAAGCAGCTTCACAACCTATAAATCAATGACAAATTCAATTATTAAGTTAAATAATAACATGAGCAACAGAACCATGCAAAGGCAGCACAACAGACCTTCTCCAGTGTTTCCTCAATGGCCTCATCACTCAGTTTCTCACTCCCACCTTTCTTAAGAATGTTATCACAAAAGGTTGCTAGTAATTCTGCACTTGAACTTCCAGCAACACCCTTGTTGCAAAAGACCTCAAAAGCTTCCTTGAGGGCCTGGAGAAGAACAAGTTTTAGACACAACAGATCAAGAAGGATTTAACCTTTGAATGTCAGGTATAAATAAACCACACAAACCTTGTGGAAAAGAGTGTGGTTCTGAAAACAATTGTTGACATATGCCAGATATTTGTCATGCAGCTCAATCACCTTCCTGACAAAAACCTGAAGGCCACCAAAATCAGCTTCCACTTATTTCAACAGTCAGTCAATATATGGATTTAAAAATGGAGACTTGCCTGTTCCTGCAAGCCAACCACGTCCTTTTTATCTGCCTTTTTTTATATAAAAAAAAGTAACAAAAAAGCTGGCATTAGAATAACATGAATAAAAAAAGAGCATTCACAAATATACCATGCATGTTGGTGAGAGTAATGTATCATGCAACCAATTTTATGAAGAGCTCGTTATTAATGCAAAAATAGAGCTCTGCTGTACCAATCATCGGAAAAATCTCAACTTAGGAGCAGACCACAACCACGTGTGTTTGACTGATTTATTAGCCTAAATCATCTCATAAATACCCTTCAACTCCTCAAGTAGTGGGGACTGAAAAATTTATCTATGATAAGCTTTGGGCTACCATCAGGACTATTCAGCAATGCTTAGTGGCAGAGATACCAATATAGTTCTGATAGGTCATTCATTTCAGTTTTTTATGGTCTGTATTCCTACTTTCTCACAAATTGTAAAGACAAGAAGAACCAGTAAAGACCCAAGATTAGCAAGCAATCTTCCAAGGATGATATGCCAGGATAAATCTGATACTCAACAAGCATCTAAGGATCTATGACTAGGGTATGTAATTTATGGATGCTGTGCACAAGAGCTTTAGAACCTCAAGCTTGCTAAGGATATTTGACTACCCTTGCTCTTCTTTTAAAGAATGACGTTTATCATCATCATGGATAGAGAATAAAATATTTCAAAAATAATAAAGTTGCTAAAGTGTTCTTAGCAAACTACAACTGGTGCAAAAGCAAGCACCATTTTGTCTTGGGAGCTGATGAGTTAGGGCCAGTGGGTTGCTGGGTTGGATAGATGATGGAATTGGATTCTGATATTAAACAAGGCTTTCGCCGATTTTTGGAAATTGAATTTGCTTTATTCATGAATGCAACAGAAAAGGGTCATATACCCCATAAGGTAAGCAGGACGGTGGTGAATTAAAATCAATTCAAAGCCAAGTTAAGCAAAAAAGGGACGCCAAATTATTGACAACAACATTTCACGTAACCTGCACACCAAGTATATCTTACCATCCTCATTATCATCATTATTATAGAGAAAACTGCTCAACAAATGAAATCTAAAAGTTCATACACAATCACAATACTTTTAGTGGAAGGGATTTATGAAAGCGGTTTCAAAGATTACTAAACAGTGCATAACCAAACAATCTTACACAGAAAATTGCACAAAAATTGAACAGATCTAAGAGAGAAACTCTACTTTTTGCTTGATGGGAGGGGCAATGAAATGCAAATATGAGGAAAGAGAATTTTCCCAGGAGTTAAATTACATAAATTGCAAAGTTTAGAATAGCCATAGGACCGACCTTCTTGCTGCTTGCTGCATCTTCAGCCTGTTTGACCAAAGCTGTACCTTCAGCAGTGACATGCTGTGTTATGGAACAGAAACTATCTCAGAACATAGAAAAATGAAGGTGAAAAAAGCAAGAAGAAGAAAAGATAGAAACCAACAAAATGCTTATCTCAGATTCCCCATGGCCAATAAATTATTAAGCCTACCAACCTGCTTAAATATACTAGAAACAGGATCTAAGCCTCGAGGTATTTTAGAAAAGAGCCTGAACATTCTTGATAAATCCTCCACCTAAAACAGCATGAAACAAAGCAAGAACACAACAACTGTTAGTTAATTTGCAATGAGCAGAAAAAATGGTTAACTAATGAATATATGATAAAAACCTTGTCATCTCTAAGCAGTGCATGACATCCAGAGTGCTCTTTTTCAAGCAGCTGGTTGGCATATACAGACAGCTCCTCATGTTGAACTTTCTGCAGAGAAGAACACATGACTTCTGACACAACAACAAAATAACAGAGAGAATAAAAACAAGGGTAAAACTTTAAGTTAGGCCTCAAACCAGGCAATGCAGCTGTTTGAACCAGTACCTGAACTGGGATATCCCATTTTACAAGGTTTTCTAGTATTTTGTGTGAATAACCACCACTAATGAGCAACTAAAACAAAGAGTTACAGCATAGAATCAGCCACAAACCTCCAGCAATTTTGGCTCACTACTGGAATGCAAGTAATGAGAAACCCTATCTTTCTCCCTCATTAGACACTCCTCAGCCTGGAATCACCAACAAGATGCATTAGAAACTATTTGCATTAAAAACCATTTCATGAGGGCAAAAATTCTTTTTGACTCATTAACAGAACATATCCAGTTTACCTTTAACATGTAATCTGGGCATGAATCATCTAGGATCCAGTTTGATGCTTTCCGAGAATAATAAGCAGCTGTATCTTTAAGCATCGCTGCTTCAAAGTCATTTTCATAATAATCCATCTGCCCCATTCCGATTTCAACAAATATATCTAAGACATTCTTCAATAAAGCTCGGTCAATCTGCTCTCCTTCACGCTCTTGATCAATCTGTTTAAGGACAATCATGTTAACTATTTTGTCCATGTGTTAACAAACAGAAAACCATCCATTTTGGAGAAACAATATGACCCTACCAGAGAAATTACAGCATCCCTCACTTTCCCATTCAACTCTTGGTACACCTGGAATCAAAAGACGTTCCATTATATTACATTATGATGTATCTTCTTGCAAGGGAATAGTTGTGTTAGCAAACAGAATATAGTGGAGTTTCAATTGGGACAATGGTTCAAGAAGCAATGGAAGGAAAAAAAAAATCCATCACAAACGAAGAACACAGACAGAATATAAGACAGCACATGAGTCAGGTAATCAGCCATGACATACCTGATTGCGGAAACAAGCAAGTCCAACTTCATTAAGGGGTGGAAGTGACCTTCGGGCAATAAAATAGCGATCAAGGTAATGGAAGAAACGAGAAAGCCACCTAACCATGACTTTATGGTTTGCCCACCTTTTAACTAGCTCTCGTAACATAAACTCATCATGCTTCTCCCTTAAGGATGGCAATACCTGCATCAGAAAACAGAAAATTGGCAACAAATTGAGAAGTGCTCGATAGAAAAAAAAACAGCAGAACATTGCATTTTTAATGGAGACAAATGAAAACTAAGACCAATCAGAAACATATCTACATATATTGGGTTGAAGTAAAAAGAAAAAATGATGTTAACAGAGGTTTAAGAGGGTTTTTTCTTCTTGTAAACAAAGTTCCATCAACTTCCAGTAAACTCATATTAAGGAATCTTATATTTGAAACAGAGGGTAAAGCAAACAAATAGAAGGGGAGCAGCACCATGATGTTCAACATGTGCATAAGATGTCTCCCTCACCCAACCTATCTCCCTCCATCTCCTTTGAAAAGGAGCTGACAAGGTTATTTTGTTCCAAGTATCAATGAGATGGCAATGCATGACATGTGTTTATTGGAAAAAGGATAGAAAGTTGAGAAGACCTTGTCAAAGTAAGGGTATACATTAACCTGAATCACTTTGAATCCAATCCAAAACTGATTCACATGAATGCATGCGATCACTCAACCCAAATGTACAAGTAACCAGGGGGATTGAATATAAGATGCCTCATTTCTGAGCCACTGCCTCACCTGCATTTTTCCAGTTCCATGATCATGAAAAACAGCCAGGTTTCAAGAAGCAGGTGTTTTCCAATCACATCACTAGGCATGGATTGACATGACATAAAATACACCATTCATTCACCAAGATGTATCAAACAAGTACAAGAAGTTAAACAATAGCCTTACCTTAGGCTTTCTACTCCAGTGATAGGGGATGCTATCAATAATTGGTAGACAACACTAGCATTTAAAAATAAATGTTTCCTTCAAAACCATCCATTAAAAACCATAAATAGCAATTTCTCAACCCCCAAGCTACAGATCCTTGACTTGAAAGTATAACCATCCATTACAAGGACAAATTTGTCAATGCAGTAGTACTAAACATATAATTTCTTGGTCAAGATGCAGATAATGGAAACGAGTTGACATTTCTTGTTGGTGAGAGTACATGTGACTCTAAACATGACGAAAAAATGTATGTACCAGACATGATTATGCAAACTTGATTTATATGTTCCTCACCGTTGAAGTAATGTATTCTTCAAAAGACTCCCGGTACTTGTCATATAGCTGTTGGGAATAATCATGAGGAGGCTTCTGCGTACACATGTTGTAAATGGTTCTACAAAAAAAAGGAAATAAAAACATCATCATCAACAACAACAACAAATCAAGTCAAGCATATGCTAATTCAAACACATGTAAAAATCATCACAGACAAAACGTGGCATAGAAGTGCTTACGTGTATAGCATCATGTAGTCCTCGGAGCTGAACTGTGGCTCAGACAACCCTTCTAGGATGTTCTTCAGCTTAGTAATTCCCTTCTCCATAAACTCCCATCCTTGTTCAAGATCAATAGTCTTCCGCTCATTCATCGCCATATTTCCAAAAACTTAATTCCAAATTCCCAATACCAATATCTGCGAAATCTCAACACACAAATCATATATCTCACTACACATCCTAACACGAAACCACAATTTATTTTATGAACAGCAACGAAACATCAAACGGTTAACAAACCAACAAAATTCACAATCTAAACAACATTCACTTAAAATTCTACTTAAAAAGAAAGGCAAATTTGTAACCAAATAGTCAATATCAAGCTACAACGAGCTGGAAGTTAATCTCATCAGGAAATAAATGAAACCCTAATTTATTTACAATAATGTTACTGACAAAAATCCCTCTTTTAGAGCCAAAACCCTAATTTTCCCAAAAAAAAACCCAGTTTAAATTTACGATCAGAGGAGGTATCCTAACACTAAAAGTCATAACATTTCCAAACGAATTACGAAAATCGGAGGCTTGAAAAATAAATTATCAACAAAAATGAAATAATCAGAGAAATTAAAAGGGAAATCAATTTAACATGCATACAGTAACGATCAAAAGAAAAAAGAGATCGAGAGGACCAAATTCAAATCGATCGATAGAGAGCGAGAGAAGAGAAATACCTGATTTTTACTTCTGGGTTTTGAAAGAAATCGAAACCCTAGAAGATATAGAAATAGTGGATAGATGAAGAAGAAGAAGCGGTGGGATTGGGAGAGACCATTGATTTGAATTAAGGAATTTGAATTAAGGAAAGGTTGGGGGAGAGAAGGATTGTGTTGAAGTGGAAGAGTTTCGTTTCATTCACCTCTTCTTTCCATCCCTCCTATTTTCCATCTCTAATTTATTTATTTATTTATTTTCAAGACAAAAACCACGACTAGTGTTGTTACACTTACACTACACCACTTGTGTTGTGATTTTTATGTAATCGAATCAATTTCTGAAAGCTTACTACATGGATGCGGGCCAACATAAATTTTTTTATTATAAATAAAAAATAATAAAATTCGGGTTATTAACTTAACTGAAATTAATAAATTTATATAATTTTAATAATATAAAAGGATAAAATCAAAATGCAAAGAAAAAATAAATTAATAAAACCAACTTGAATACATCTAGATTAGTATGTAAAATCTATAATATGTGACACGGGAAAAATCTAGTTATTCACATTTTCCTTCCATCTCTCCAATTTTTCATTGCTAGTTATTTATTTGATTTTTTAAGACAAAAGCCACCACTTGTGTTGTGATTATTATATAATCAAATCAATTTCATGAAAGTTATTATATGGGTGGCTTGCGCTACATGACAGGTTTACATTTTTTTTTGTTGTACATAAAAGTCGAGGCAATGCAAATATTTTTACAAGATAAATATTTTTTCTGATACCACTTGACACGGGGATAAAATTCTCGACAAGATTTTCTCCCAATGCAACAGTCTAGTCCCACACTAGATCCAGCCTTCCTCACAATTCCAACTCGTATTTAACCTACCACTAAGGTGTTTCACACACCAAAGAACTTTCACCGAATTCTTTCACGTAATAGACAATCAATAAGAACACAAATAAACAAATCAGAAATGTAAGCACAGTTTACAAGAAAACACTCATAACCTTTATTAATTCCGAAACAAAATATACACAAAACTAGTTGTGTGTGCCATGCACAAATCTGCTTGCAGGCTACACCTCATTAGTTCTCTTTTATCTTAAGAGAACATGGAAGTTAGATATAAAACTGTCACCCCTAGACAGATCTATACAACTAGTCAATTTGGACAAAACAGTAACTGCCGAAAACTGCCTCCAACCACCCCTTTGTAACTTTCCTTGGTCTGCCACCTCACAGACCTTCAAGCCAGTCAGCTGAGCCCTCTCTGCCAACCTAGTTGTGCTTCTGCACGTCTTGGACAACCCTCTATCCAAGTCTGAAGTCGTGTCGAACATGCTGTCGATGTTCGCACGCACCCGTTATGCACTGCTACCAAATCTGCCTCTGCCTATGCATGTTGCCTTTGCCCATGCATGTTGTTGATATCCCAGCAGTGTTCTCGTTAGCGCGCCCTTGCGCCTAGGACTATGACAAACCACCCTCACCAAAGAGTCTAACACCCTTGTTGGAATCGATGTGAGGTAATCTTGCACCTTGTCCTCGTATTGCCACAAGTCAGTATCTTTCTCCCACAAAACCTCTTCATTTCTAGCCTATTTCACTAGAAATTCAGTCCTCCGGTTCTTTCTATGCTGTCCAAGTCTACGATGATCCATTATCCTCACAATGTCATTGTCAAACTGCTTCCGAACCGTTATTGAGACTCGGGTTATTGACTTGACCCAAGTTAATAAGTCCGTATAATTTCAATAATATGTAAAAGTAAAACAAATGCAAAGAAAAAAAGGTTAAAAAAACCAATATGAGTCCATCCAAGTTAATACACACATTTCATGTTAAGTTTGGGTAGGTTCCGGGTCGGTTTTGATTATATGTATACCTTATCCATTATCTATTAGGTAAGATAACCATAAAGAAATATTGACATGTTTGTGTCGATATCCATCAAGTTCGAATTAAATTATCATCTCTAATATTAAGGGATAAAATTATTTATCCATATGAATATTTATTATCTAACAATTATTTATTATTGAATAGAAAACAAATTAACTAGTATAAATTTGAAGTGTGTGTATGTGAAAATTTTAAAATATAAAATAATAAATATTATATATATAACATTGTATAAAAAATCTAAATATTCAATAAATATATTTGTATAATATAAATATGCATTTTTCTCAATCACAAACAAGGAGGGATGAAATTTAAAAGAAAGAAAAAAGGCAATAAAAAAAGGAAGCATAAAAAACAAAGAGCAACAAAAAAAAGTTGATAAAATTTAACACAAAAATAAATTAAAATCAAATTTTGAGTATGGGTAGCAATGATTTCCTACATGTTGAATTTCTTGATATTCATATCCTACCTATTACCCACTAAGTAAAAAATTTAGATATTCATAAACTATCAATTAAATTTAGGTATATGGGCATCAATCATCTAACTATTTTTTGTTATTCAATAAAAATTAAAATAATTAGTATATTAAATTATAAAATTATAATTTTATGTCAATATTAGGATATGTATAATCATATTGCACTAAAAAAAATGTAAATGTTTAACAAGTGTGTGTGTATGTATGTATGTGTATCGCATTGTATTAAGAAAATAAAATAGTCAACAAATATATTCATTTAATATAAATATACATTTTAGGTTAGGCTCAGGTGGATTTCAAGTATGTTTTAATAATATTTATACCCTACTCATTACTCATCAGGTAAAGTAATTATTCAAAAAACACTAACCCGTTTAGGGTAGGGTAGATCAAGTCGACATCCATCAAGTTTGGATTAATTTCTATTATCAAATATTGAGGGATGAAATCAAAACAAAATTGAATTAGGAAAAAAGATAAAAATTAAATAAATAAAATTAAAAGAATAAGAACCAAAATTGAAATAAAAACTAAATGATGAGAGATGAAATTCAAAAAAAAACTAACCTACAAAAGATTAAAAAAACAAAATAGATGGTAAATCAAAAGATGAGGATTAAATTTGAAATAAAAACTAAATGAAATCAAATAATAGGGATGAAATTGAAAAAAAAAACTACAAAAGATTAAAAAAAAGATGGGAAATCAAAAGAATGATGACCGAATTGAAAATAAAAACTAAATAAAAGCAAATGATTTAGACAAAATTTAAAAATAAACCTACAAAAGATTTTTTTTTTTTTTTTAAATGTGAAAATCAAAAGAATGAGGGTCATATTATATTAAAAAAACAAATGAAAGGAAGTTTGTGTACTTTACCAAAGAGAAGAGAGAGAAAAGTGGAAGGAGGAGAAAAAAGTCTAGAACCACACCACCAGTCTTTTGCCACCTCGCACGCCACCACTAGGAAGCTCTTGGTGCACTGCTTCAAACGCCACTATGGAATGTAGTGTTATATGGCCAGAGGAGCCAATACGCGCCTCCCGAAAGGCGTTGGCTTCTCCCCCTTATTGACGTGTGCATTACATGCCCAACAATGTTTTTTTATATATAATGTCAAAAGACTAAATTACTCATAATTCTAATCGACAATTACAAAAAAGATAAAGTGAGATGATAAAACACCCCTAGACCCAAATTCAAAAAAATAAAAAAGCAAGGGTAGCTAAGTAATTACATTGTTCAATAAAAACTAAAAAACCAGAAACACCCCTTGCCCCGAGTTATTTTTTTTTAAAAGGTAGATTAGTAATTCCATTATGCAATAAAAATATGAAAAGACTGATCCACCCTCAAACAAATTGGTAATGACATTTCAACCCCGTGAAAATGTCAATCAATTTGCCCCCCTAACACTTAGAGCGTGTTTGGGAATGCAATACAAACCATGTTCCCTCAAATTTTGAAATTTTGTTTTGCTAAAAATTATATTTTTTTAATATTTTCAGATCATTTTGATGTGCTGATATCAAAAATAATTTTTAAAAAATAAAAAAAAATTTTTTTAATGTATTTCTAAGCAAAAAACATTTTGAACCGCAACCACTACCACAATCTCAAACAGACCCTTAGCTCTTCCCTTACAATTGTGGAGAACAAAATCGTTAGTGCATTGTAGCAATCCATGGTGTACCGAGTCTTGCTCCATAATAAAAGGTTGAGCAAGCTTAATTTTTTTAATATTTGAAAATATTTTGTATTTAACTATTTTTATATATTATAATTTCATATAGTCATTATAATTTATTATATTCATGATACTTTAATTATAAAGATTATTTTTATTTTATTCAAAATTAAAATTATCATGAAAAAATCATATTTGTTAACTCAAATGTATATAATGTAAAATAAAATAATTTTAATATTCTATATTGTTAAAAATCTAAAAATATTGTATATTCATCATTTTAGTGTTTTTTTAGAAAAATTATATGTTTTAGGCTAATTTTTTCTATTGCATAGTTTCACATGAACAAACATAATTTTTATCTAACTGTTGAATCGGGATGGAATTTTACCAAAAGTTCTCGAAGGTCTTTTTTTATATTGGATTAAAAATTTAGATAAATCAAAATCATGAAGGCCTTAAGATAAGGTCTAGAAACTACTGTGAGATAATTGCATTATTTTCCTAGTTGAATTAGGTTATTTTTTCTATTTTATTTATAACTCTTTTATTATTATTTTTTAGAATTGTTTAGGATATTTTTTTACGTGGTATAATAGAGTTATTTAGCTTGTATCTAGGTTTGATTCAGCAACCATGATATTTTGAATAAACTTGTGTTTTGCGTGATGTAACATTTTTTTATTGTTGGGACAAAAAATAAATTTGACTTATTACGATATAACTGACCTTGTAATGTTTTCCTTATACTTCTTATTGGTGAATTGATATTTATTGGGTAGTACTGTTCATTCCAATAGTATTGGTGTTTTGATTCAGTTAATTTTATTGTGTCATACTCTTCTATCAAATTTGATTCATTGATGTTTTGGAATTTGTCTTTTTTACATGTGAGTTATGTAATCACATGGTCATGAGGTTCATATCAAAATTAATAAGATTGATAAATCTCTTAAACATTCCAAATAAAAAGGGAAATAAGCCTTTGTATTAATAAAAACTACTTATAGAATGTGTATAGAAATTTTTATAAATAATAAAAATATTATTATTGATTAAAAAATATGAAAATATGTGTTTTCTATATAAAATATAAAAAACTTGAAAAACATTAAAAAGTTGTTTTCCAAAACTAAAATTGAAAAGGCATGTTTTTTAATTCTCCAAATGGAATAAATTATACTTGAACACTAAATCCTATTTTCCATTTTTCTAAATATATTTTTCTAGAAAATAGAGTTATTTTTAACAGTTGAACACGACCCTAATTTTCCTTTTTTTCTTTCTTTGGTTTTTTAAAAACTAAAATAGATTCTTAATTTTTTTTCTTCACTACTCATAACTTCTTCTTTTTTGTAACCTAACGTAGTTGTTTCCATCTGTTAGTCTGTTTGATATTGTGGTAGCTTTTGATTGCAGTTTGAAAAAAAATGTTTTATAAAAAGTACTTTTAGTTAATGTTGGTTTGATATTTATATATGTTTGGTTAAAATTGAGGTTGAACAAAAAGTAGTTTAATGTATTTGGTTAAGAATGCTTTTCAAATTGAGATTATTATTATTATTATTATTATTATTATTATTATATATATATATATATATATATATTAATGGTTTTAAATTTAAATATTGTAGATTTAACTACTACTATTACATCATGAAATAAATAATGCTTTATATAAAATATTTTTTATTGTTCCATTAAACTATCTACAATTTCATTACGTACAAAATTCATCCGACAAGAACTACAGTTTCCATGATTTTTTGAGCGTGCAAAAAAATTATGTAAAATATATCAAGAATAAAATTGAGATTACAGTGCGAATAAATTTAATTCACTCTAAACTAGTTTTTCAAAAAAAAAGAATTATTGTTCACGTTCACATGAACAGTGCGAGTGAAATCAATTCACTGCACTGGTTTTTCAAAAAAAAAAAACGTATTGTTCACTGTAATGAACAGTGTAGAGAAGAAACATGGCTACACTGCGCAAGAAGCAACAAGGAGCTGCTTTCCTTCCCCCTGCGTTTCAAACGCTAAAATCAGTGGGACCCATGAACAGTTAACTACTTTTTTTCATTACCAAACAGGTTGCATCTGAGTTTTAAACAAAACGCAGACGCAACCTCCTAAACAAACGCTACCTTAATCGCTTGGGATTGTGGAGTTGGTATATATTTTTAATCATTAAATTGCAAGCTTTATATTATAATTCAGTGGTTAATGAATGGAAGTAACATGAGGTCGAGGGTTCATAGCTGGGGGATGCAATATTTTTTTCTCAACAAACAAAAACAAGGTCAATATATTTTTCAGTTTATATCTGTTTTTTTCTAATAAAAAATAAAAAATAGGTTAGGCATGTGACATCCCTCGGGCCATGTGCCTAGTTATTTTAGACAAGCCTAGCTCAATGTGATTGGCTCTTTTATATTAGTCCTTCTATGTTTTGATTTTTAAAACAAATTTATCGTTTAATGTGGGGTATTTATGATTTTTTTTTGTATTGGGTTAATGGTAAATTATTTTTTTATCATCTAATAAAATAAAAAAATTAATTCAACCCAATAAAGTTCATAACTTGGGTCACAGGGTTGACAGATTAACTAAATATTAATTAAAGAGCTGAGTCAAGATTTTTCAAATTTGAGATGTTGTACCGAGCTTTTTTATCTTTTTTTTAAAAACTTCATCATCTAATGTGGGGTTTTTATTGGATCTTTTAGTGTTAGATTAATGATAAATCATTTTGTTTTGTATTGTTATCATATAATATATGAAAATTAATTCGATCTAGTGGAGTCTATGACCTAGTCACGGGTTTGACAAGTGTATAAAATATATTAAGAATTAGGTCAGAATTTTTTCTAATTTTCCCTTCCCCGCCCTATTTTAATCGGTAAAAAAAAAACATGACAATCAAAATTTCCTCTCTTATGATCTTCTAAGAGAGCAAAGAACATCTCAAAACTTTATTCATTAAAGTTTGTGTTCTTCTATTATTGTTGTGCATTGGTCAAGCTACTTTTGCATTTTTAGTCATTATGCCTTGGTGGTTTGCTTATGAACGTGTTTTTTTTTTAATACAATCGTTGTTTGACCTTTAATATATATATATATATATATATATAATATATATATATATATATATATATATATATATATATAATCACATACTGTATGTGTCATTGTAAGAACTATTCTTCCTTGCATTATTTTTTTTTTCTCAATTGAGAATTTTCATACTACGACAACGATAATGTATGTGATGTGTTTGTTCCACGCGAGAAAGTTTGACACAAAAGCTTTTGTACTTCAAGGTTTTTATTTTAAAATCAAATTGTTAAGAAATAAAAAGTGATGCAAATATATTATAAGAAAAGTTATCTATAAAGTTTTGAGTATAAATCATTGTGATTACCAGTATATATTTTATGTAATGCTCGTAATTCGTAATTCATACACGTAAATGTTAATTTATAATAAGTTTGACACAAAAGCTTTTGTACTTCAAGGTTTTTATTTTAAATCAAATTATTAAGAAATAAAAAGTGATGCAAATATTATTATAAGAAAAGTTATCTATGAAGTTTTAAGTATAATCATTGTGATTATCAATATATTTTTATGTAATGCTCGTAATTCGTAATTCATACATGTAAATGTTAATTTATAATAATATATTATATTTTTTAAAAGAAATCCCTAAACCCGTCTTGATGAATCAAAATATTATATATATATATATATATATATATATTATATATTATATATATATAATATATATATATATATAAAGTCCATTTTTAAAAGGGTCAAAGGCACTTGATAACCCAACATACATATGATGAGTATAACGACAAGCCTGGATGACACAAGTCTAGTTTGCTTCCTAACCCAATATTTTTTAGTTCAGTTTCCTGCTGAGCTTATATACATATAAGTCTGATGAGTGGCAAAACCCAACATTCTAATGTTCAACTACGTGTCGAGCCCAAGTACATGTAGGTCTAGCGAGCTGTCAGACCCACCCCCTAGGTTCCACTACGCGTGGAGCCCAAATACATGTGGGTTTGGCGAACAACTAGACCTAATATCCATGTGTTTAGCTACACATTAAGCTCAAGTACATATGTCTCTAGCAAACTGTCAGACTCAATATCTTTAGGTTCCGCTACGCGTTAAGCCCAAGTACTTATGAGTTTGGCGAGCTGTCAGACCCCACATTCTTGTGTTCAGCTATATATCAAGCCCAAGTACATATGGGGCTGGCAAGCTGCCAGACCCAAATCCTTGGGTTCCACCACGTACCGAGCCAAGTACATGCAGGTCTGATGAACTACCAGACTCAATATCCTTAGGTTTAACCACGTGCTGAACTGAAGTATATGTGGGTCTGACATCATTCCAAGTTCAAGTATGGAACTAGAAATCGTTATAAGCTCTATGTTGGGTCACAAGACTTTGTTTGTTTATTCTTATGGCTCTTAACATAAAATGTTAAAATTCAAGAATAATCATCTACCTACACCCCCGGTGTATAAAAGTCTATTAAGAGTTTATCATATTTCTATCAATATTAATATTGTGTAAGGTGTGTGTGTGTGTGTGTGTGTGTGTGTATCTGTCACTAATTTGATATTTCTACTAAAAAAACCCTCCTGCAATGGTAACTGCTCAAAGCTCAAAACTTAAAACTTATCCAACTCACAATAAACCTCCTTACAAAAGATCA
>VJNQ02000557.1:12500-15000 GCA_007827005.2 Populus simonii
TTGCAGCAAGAAATGGGCCGAAAGTCAGCTGCTGTATTTACATTTGCTGCCTTGGGGATTAGAGCAATAATAGAGTGGTTAACTTGCCTCAAAAGTTCCCCAGAAGTGAAGAAATTCTGAACTGCCGCACAAAAATCACTTCCAATGACACCCCAAGATTTTTTGAAGAAAAATGAAGAGTAACCATCCGGCCCTGGAGCTTTATCATTTCCAATATCAAACAGAGCATTTTTAATGTCATCATTGGATACAGGAGCTAAGAGAGACTCATGAGAGCTTTCATGGAGGCAAGGCCCACTTTGAATAACATCAATATCTAAGGGAAGAGTTTCCTTGCATGAGCCCAGGAGCTGCTGGTAGAAACGAACGAATTCTTCACCCATTTCAGCCTCTGATGTAGTCAGGGTGCCATCACTGAGAATAGCAGGAATATAATTCCTTCTGTTTTTCTGATTCATAAGTGCATGAAAAAAACTTGTGCCTCTGTCACTGTCTTTGAAAAAATGGCATTTAAGTTTCTGCGAGAAGAACATTTTCTCCACTGATTTAAGATTCATCAATGTCAACCGTAACTGCTTATCATGCTCCAATAGCTGTAAATTGTCCCTGTCTTCATGAAGAACAGTTTGGTGATTCTCTAGAGCTGCCTCAGCTCTAACAACTCTTTCAGAGATATGGCTAAAATGCAATTTATTTAGCTCTTTTAAAGGCCTCTTCAGAAACTTGAGCTTCTTGCAAAGAGAGAACATAGGAGAGCCTGGGATGTGGCGAGTCCAGTTATCAGATACAATCTGCAAGAAATTCTCATGAGAAGCCCACATATTGAAGAATTTAAAGTTGCGCTTCCCTTGTCTGTTCTGATAATCAAACCGAATAATTGCTGGAGAATGATCAGAAAAGGCCCCAGGATTGCCAAAGTGGACGTGAGCTGGAGCTTGAAGTGAAGACCAAGATGAGTTGACTAGTACTCTATCAATTTTGCTCCATACTCTTCCATTATTCCAGGTAAAATGGCAGCCCGTGAAATTGAGATCAACAAGCCCGAGGTCTGTACAACAGTCTCTAAAATCCGATGTTTCGTAGGTGGAGACAGGCTCTCCATTGTGCTTGTCAGTCTGAGACAAGACAGAATTAAAATCACCCATAACCAACCATGGGCAATTAGGCTGCCATGTTCTTAAGTCTGCCCATAGAGATCTTCTTGCAACAATTGTATTATATCCATACACAAAAGTGACAGTGAAGCTAAGCTGGAGAACTAAGCTGTTGATAATTACATGCAGCCCTTGAGCTGAACAATCAAGTAAGTCAACTTTTACCGTTGATGGATTCCAAAAAACCACAATTCTGGCATTGCTGGCAGCTGTAGCATTAGTAAGGAAATTCCAGTGTTTCATCCGAAACTTATGCATGGAGGAAACCTTAGAAGAGTGCAATTTGGTCTCAAGAAGACCACAAACATCCAATTTATGCTTCTTCATGAGGGTAACCACCTCATGTTGCTTCAGAGGACTGTTTAGTCCTCTGACATTCCAGCAATAGATAATCATTAACCAGCAGGAGAGGTAGGAGGCCTCCTACCACTACCACCTGATTTCCGAGTGCTACTCCTTGTAACCACAACTGGAGAAGCTGGAGGAGCTGCTTTCTGTGTGGCCTCATTACAAACCTTCTCCCCAGTCCTGACACTGCAGCCAGCAGTAGTGCCTTCACAAGATTGCTCTTCTGTTCTGATCAAAACCACAGTTGAACCTGCCCTGCCTTCATTACTAGTATTCGGATGAGTAAGAGATTCATCACCCCGCACACTAACATCCGCTGGGCATGCCACCTCCTTGCCCTTATTGCTGCAAGCCACTTCCTTGTCCTTAGTGCTACTTGTTACCCTCTGGGGAGCAGCAGTCATAGATGTTTCCTTGTGTCTGGAGTTTGACTTCTTCCCTTTAACCACTTCCCAGCCACCAATGACAGCTTCAACCTCTGCTTGCAGTGGATCTAGAGACTGCTGGGCAGACTGACCGCTCCCTTTGTGTCCCATAGCATTGTTTGGTTTGGAAGGTTTACTCCGAGTCCTGTGCTCCGCATCTGAACTATGGTTGCTAGTCATTGAGGGACAAGCAGCAGTAGTGTGGTTAAGGACTTTACAATGCTTACAGAATTTTGGCAGTGTTTCATACACAACTGATTGCGTCAGAATATCTCCATTAGGCAGTTTGAATTGAAAAGATAGAGGCAGGTCATCCATCAGATTTACTTCCACAAGCACTCTAGCATAAGAGAGTCTAGACATGGAAGAAGTTAATCTATCACTTTGCAGAGGTTTTCCCAGCACACTAGCTATTTTTGAGAGACACCTAGGAGACCAGCAACTCAAGGGAAGATTAGGGAGTTTGATCCAAACTGGGACTCTAGTCATCTCCGCAGAGGAGAAATCAAAAAATTCAGGCATTGGCCTCAGCAGTAAAGGCCTCCCATACACCAGATATGGACCTCCACCGAG
>VJNQ02000557.1:27500-30000 GCA_007827005.2 Populus simonii
TTTGTTTGAGCTCTGTTGTGGGGTCTCCTGCTGTCCTGGTGTGCCCTGGTGGGGTTTTGGTTGCATGCCAATGGCTTGAAGTCAGCGGCTTGATGCTGGCTCATTGCTGGATTCACGATTTTGTATATGGCTCACTGCTGTGGGGTCTCATGCCGGCTCACAGCTGGATCTCTAATCAGCTGGTCCAGGCTGTCTTGGAGCTGGTTTGCTGCTTGGCTGCTTCTGGTTCAGCTTAGTGGGGGCATGTTCCTCTAGGTTTTTTGGTTTTGTTTTGTCTATTATTCCCTGTATGAGGGATGTTCATGCTATTTGGTTTTGGGATCTTTGTTCCCTTTAGCGTTCACGGGAGTCTGTTCCCGTTGATCTTCTATGGTTTGTTCAAGGGAGCCTGTTCCCTTTGCCTGCATTTGTACGACCTTTGTATTGCTGGTTTCCAGCTTGTACTGCAAGCTTGTCTTGCTCTTTTTGATCTATACAATTCTTACATTTGATCAAAAAAAAAAAGAAAGAAAGAAAGAGCTCTCAGTATCAAGAAAGAGCTCTCAGTCAGTCAGCCGGTTAGAGAGAGAATTTAGAGAGAGATGCTCTCCTTCAATCGAAGCTTCTCCTCCTGATTATTCCGCTGCTGAGCTCGTGAGTTCCTTCTTCGTGTCTCCCACGATCAGTCCAATGTTGGAGCCTTTGTTTCATCGGCTGGGGTTCCTTGAAACAAAGAGCGTGGAAACAAAGAGCGTGCGATGTGATTTCCTTGAAACCCTAGCGACTGAAATTTCTACAGCTGGGGTTCTCACCCGCATATCTGTGTTCTCCCCGACGATCTCAGGACCAGGTGGGTGTACTGTAGAGTATGTCTCTTCGATGTGCTTGCTGTGGATATCTTATCCCGTTGCCGATTGCTCTGGCGATGGCCTCTTAGATGGGCGTCATCCTTGCTTCGATGACTTAGATGGAGGTTTGATTTCTTTCTCTCCAACCTTTTCTGTCAAGGATCTGCCTTTTGTCTGGCCCGATGGGGTCTCTGGCCTCTCTTTTGTTCATATTCACTCTGTTCACATCATCATTGTCGGCGTCGATTTCTCGGCTTTCCCCGATGATGCTGGGTTTTTCGAAGATTCCTTTACTTGGACTGCTGTTCCCCTTTGTAACAGAGCTTCTGGCTTTGGTAGGGTTTTCTCTACCTGCCATCCTCTGTAATGTTTTTCTCTCTGGCGCATCAGAGGGCATGCTAGCCTTCTGGCGTAACAAGGGGTTTTGCACCTATTGTGTTTGTAGCTCATTGCAAGTTCTCCTTGCTTTGTTCTTGCCTGCTGTTATTATATTGTTCTGTATATGTCCTGCTCCTTCTCGTGGAAGGATGGAGCTTGTTCGGCTGCTGCTCTATGCAGCTTGGTTTGCTGCTATATACAGCTCTGTATGCTGTTTGTTGCTCTGCCACTCAAGGGACTGCATATGCCTATGGGAGTGCAGGCTGCGGATGTCATTCATTGCTGGAATGGTTTTGCTTCTTTGGGTACCTCATCCTTTATTGGAGTGGTTTTCTTAGCTGCTGTCATATGCAGCCTGAAGTTCTCTTTGATTGCCTATGCAATTGAAGATTTGCTGGAATATGTCCTTGACCTGCAGGTTCTCTGCAGATTGCTTGTGATGTGTTAATAACCCTCTTGGGGCTGGTCTGGTCCTTTGCTCTAGTACGCCTTGTTTCTGGCTGGTTGGCCTGAGCTTCCTTACTGGTAGTGGCCGGTTTGTATGTGCATATCAAGCTACTTCAACTGTGGGTCTTGGTCACTCTGCAGATTTGTTTTGGCTGCCCTTTCTTGGGCTCTTATGGAGACTGCTCCCATTATGCTCTCTTTGTTGATGATATGGATTCCTTCAGTTTGGGTGAGGCTCTCTCCCCAACTGCTTAGGCTACTGATGTAGAGTTCCCTGTCGCAGCTCTGCTTCTAAGTGCTGGATGGGGACTGTTCTTGTATCAATGAAGTTAATGTTGTGGTGCAGACTTGGTCTTCTAGAGATGATGTGCGGCTGGTTCATTACTCTTGAGTTGCTTGGTAAAGAGCTCTGTTTGGGTGAGGGTCTCTCCCCAACTGCTTTGTTCTCTTGCCTGTTACCGTTCTGGAGCAGCTGGTTTGCTTGGTTGCTGCTATATGCAGCTTGGTATGCTGTGCCTCTTTCAGCTGGTTGGCCGCTTTGCTCTTTGAAGCTGGCTGGTCTAATGGGTGCTAGAGCTGTTGTGTTCTTCTCTGGCTCATTTCTGTTGCTTGTCCTTTCGCTAGCTTTGGTTTAACTGCTGCTGGGATTTGGTTTATTGCAAAGGTTGAAGCTCTTTATCTGCCAGTGGGGATCAGTCCGGGTGAGGTTCTCTCCCCAATTGCTTGATCTCGTCTAGTTGATGGCAGCTGGAGCAAATGTGTAGGCCCTGCTGTAATGGGGATCAATTCGGGTGAGGCTCTCTCCCCAATGCTTTGATCTCCTCGGCTGCACAGTCCTTGCGGCATTG
>VJNQ02000557.1:37500-45000 GCA_007827005.2 Populus simonii
TGAAGTTACATCTGGGCAGAGACCATTGCTCCCACACTATCTTCTCCCAGGGAACAGTTGAACTTCGGGGCCTAAGTGAAGCATAGGCATTGAAAGTGAATCCATCTTCTCTCCGCTCCCAGTCGGCCATAAGATCAATAACTACTAGATGACTCCCATAGCTCTGGACAAGCTGGTTCTTTAGGAGAATGATAGACTTCCACAGTGGTGACGAAGCTTTATGACTCTGGACATTCCAAATGGAGCTGGCATGTAAATAGTAGTGGTGTATCCATCGTATCCAGATGGAATCCTGCTTCTGGTGGATGTTCCAAAGCTGTTTGGCAATGAAACTGTTGTTACTGATTTGAATATTAAGCAGACCCAGTCCTCCCTCATTCTTTGGCAGGCAAACCGTTTTCCATGCCACAAGAGCAGACTTACTTCGGCATATATCTCCTGTCCACAGGAAGTTTCGACAGAGACAAGTAATTTGCCTGATGACAGCACACGGCATAGGAAAAATGCTAACCCAGAATTGCACCATACCATATAAAACTGACTTAATCAGCTCCAGCCTACCAGCGTATGAAAGATGTTTACCCACCCATGCTTGAATAGCTGCTTCTAGCTTGTGGATAAGCGGTGAGAACTGACTTGCAAGAAGTCTGTGTGGGCTGAGAGGCACACCAAGATACCTGAAAGGAAAGGAGCCTTCAGAGAAACCAGTATCTAACAAAATAGCTTGCTTCAGACTTACAGCAACACCACCAAAATAAATTGATGATTTGGAAGTATTAATATCCAAGCCAGATGTTTGGCCGAAGAGCACCAGTTGCTGGAGGAGGATTTGAACTGAACACCTATCCCCTCGGCATAGCAGCATAACATCATCAGCGAAAGAGAGATGAGTAATGCCAAGTGGCTTGCATTTCGGGTGAAAATGAAATGAAGGATTCTGAGATACTAAGCTGAGCATCCTAGTGAAATATTCCATGCAGGTGATGAATAAATATGGCGAGAGGGGATCCCCTTGCCGCACCCCGCATTTTCCAGGGAAAAATCCAAACAGCTCCCCATTGACAGCCACTGAATATGAAGCTGTTTCCACGCAAGTCATCACAAGATGGACAAATCTATCAGGGAAGCCAAGAAGGAGAAGTAGCTGCCGTAAGAATGTCCATTGCACTGAGTCAAAGGCTTTCCTGAAATCAATTTTTATAAGGCATCTAGGGGAGGCTCTTTTCCTTTCATATTGCCTGAGAAGCTCCTGCAAAAGATTGATATTATCAGCCATATGGCGACCACCCAGGAAGGCATTTTGCATGGGGCTGATGATGCCATCAAGAGCATGCCCCAACCTGTCAGCTAGGATTTTTGAAATGATTTTGTAAACAACGTTACAACAGGAAATGGGCCTGAAGTCACTAGCTGTAGTAACATGAGCAGATTTCGGCACCAGTGCTATGAATGGTTGATCTGCTTTAGAAGCTACCCTGATTGGAAAAAATCTTGCACTGCAGCACATAGATCCTGCCCAACCACATCCCAAGAATTCTTGAAAAAAAAGGATGAATACCCGTCAGGCCCCGGGGATTTATGATCACCAATGCTGAAAAGGGCCTTTTTAATATCTTCATTTGAGACAGCAGCTAACAAAGAGGCTTGTGAGGTGGCATCAAGACGAGGACCACAGCAGGCAACGGTCTCATCCAGGGGAAGAGTGGCTCGTGAAGAACCCAAGAGCTGCTGGTAGTAGCTGACGAAGACATCCCCCACCTCAGTCATGGATGTCGTGAGTGATCCACTATTGCAGCGAATAGCAGAAATGAAGTTCTTCTTGTGTCTGTGACTCATCAAGGCATGAAAAAAGCTGGTCCCTCTATCGCAGTCCTTGAAAAAGTTGCATTTCAATTTCTGGCTGTAAAACATTTTCTCCGCTGATTTAAGGTTGACAAGGTCCAAGCGAAGCTTTTTATCCTGAGCCAACAAATGTTCATTGTCCTTGTCATTATGCAATAGAACTTGGTGCTGCTCCAGGTCGGCCTCAGCTCTGCGCACTCTCTCTGAAATGTGTCTAAAGTGTAACTTGTTGAGCTGCTTCAGGGGAGCTTTTAGTAGCTTGAGCCGCCTGCATAAAACATACATTGGAGAGCCGTGAATAGCTGCTGCATGCCATTTCTGCAATAGGAGTGACTTATAATCTTGATGCTCAGCCCACATGTTAAAGAACTTGAAGCTGGCACGATTTCTCTGATGCAGAGGACCAATGCGGACTGCTATGGGAGAATGATCTGAGAATGCACCTGGGGTGTTGAAGTGCACATGTACTGATCGTTGAAGACCCGACCAATAAGGGTTCACCAAGACCCTGTCAATTTTGCTCCATATCTTCCCATTTGTCCAGGTGAATTTGCAACCTGTAAAGTTTAGGTCAGAAAGGCCTAACATAGAACAACAGGTTCTAAAGTCAGAAACTTCATATGAGGATACAGGCTCTCCATTGTGTTTATCCTCTTGAGATAATAGTGAGTTAAAGTCACCGAGAATAATCCAGGGGGAATTTGAGCTCCATTTCTGCAGGTCATCCCAGAGAGCTCTGCGAGCAATAACTGTATTATAGCCATAGACAAAAGTTGCAACAAAGTATATTGGTTCACTAAGCTACTGATGCTGACTTGAAGTCCTTGGGCAGTAAAATCAATAAGCTCCACCTTGACAGTGGAGGGATTCCAAAAGACCAAGATGCGTGCATTATTGGTTGCTGTAACATTGGAAAGAAACTCCCAATTTCTTAACCGGAATTTGTGCATAAAAGAAACTGCTGAGAAAGCCAGCTTTGTTTCAACAAGACCACAAACATCCACTTTATTCTTCCTCATGAGGCTTACTACCTCATGTTGCTTGAGAGGGCTGTTGAGCCCTCTCACATTCCAGCAGTGGACTAACATGGTTGAGGAGGGATGGGAGGCCTCCTACCACTACCACCTGATTTCCGAGTGCTACTCCTTGTAACCACAACTGGAGAAGCTGGAGGAGCTGCTTTCTGTGTGGCCTCATTACAAACCTTCTCCCCAGTCCTGACACTGCAGCCAGCAGAAGTGCCTTCACAAGATTGCTCTTCTGTTCTGATCAAAACCACAGTTGAACCTGCCCTACCTTCATTACTGGTATTCGGATGAGTAAGAGATTCATCACCCCGCACTCTAACATCCGCTGGGCATGCCACTTCCCAGCCACCACTAAGAGCTCTTTCTTTTTTTCTTTTTTTGATCAAATGTAAGAAGTATATAGATCAAAAAGAGCAAGACAAGCTTGCAATACAGGCTGGAAACCAGCGGAACAGTATATACACTGGCCAAGGGAACAAGCTCCCTTGACCATAGTAAAACACAAAAGACTAGAGCTGGGAAACATGCTCCCCAGCACAAGCCAGACAGAAAATAGGATCCCCTATACATTGATCCAGAGAGCAACTTACAACCACAAGCATGGGAACCAGGCTCCCACAGCAGGCAACTGATGAACAAAGCATGAACAGCCCTCATGCAGAGCATAGTAGACAACAAAAAGCAACAACCGCTCATTAAGCCAAACAAGTAGACTTCCGCAGCAGACCAACAGACAGGCTGGACAGCAACGATCCAGCCAACCAGCCAAGCTTCCCAAGAGAGACCACATCAGACGACAGAAGCCCCACCACAGAGCTCACCAGGAAGCAACCTACCAACAGCTGAGCGGGCTCCCGAATTTGCATGAGCCATGCAAGCGCCAGAGGAGCAATCAGCAGGGGACATGCACATGGAGACAGCCTGGACCCTCCCGCAGTCAACCAGCAGCAGAGGACAGCCAAAGACTAACCAAAAGGAACAGCAACACCCAAACAGGAACCAAAGCATGAACAGCCCTCATGCAGGACAAAGAGAAAAGCTAATCTAGGGGAACATGCTCCCACTAGGCCTAACAAAAGATGCGGCAAAATATGCGAAGTCAATATGCATGAACCATGCACAAGACAACAACATCCAGCAGAGGAGCAAGCAACAGGAGACAAACACAAGGAGACAGCCTGGTCCCACAGTCATCCAACCAACATCAAAGGACAGCAAAATAGTGTCCAAAATGGAGAACAACTCCCAAAAGGGAAAGCAAAAGCATGAACAGCCCTCATGCAGGACAAAACTGAGCTAGGGAACACGCTCCCACAAAGTCTAACAATAGATGTAGCAATAGACTGCTGAACCGCAGCCCTACCAGAAGATGCACAAGCAGAACAGGACTACAACAACAAACCAACAAATTCAGCAGCCAATAAGCATTGCTGAAGGAGATACAAAATGACAAGCTGAAGTAGCCAACACAACCATTGAAGGCAGCAAGATGCAGAACCTGCCAAATAAAGCAACCCTGAAACAGAAAAACATACAAAAGCCTACTATGGGAATGAGCTCAAGGTAGCGGAAGAGCCACCATAGAGCTGCAATGCCACAAGGAGTTATAGAGGCGCAGTACGGGCCGACTCCTCTGAGTTAGTAGAAGAGGGCAGTGTGCGAGAGGTCAGTTGACCCAAATGTTGCTGTGTAACCAGGGGAGTGGAGGAGCAGTTGAAGAACTGCCAGGAAGATGGAAACCCAGGGGGCCCCTGACTTGGAGGAGGACTAGCTGCAGAAGAGGAAACTTTAGTCATCTTGGTCCGCTTACGCCCTGGGGATGGTAGCCTCCAGGAAGGGGAAGGGCTATCCACCTTGGGCAAAGAGGCAGCTAATGGAGCATTCAAGGGGCAGGAGCCAGACTGGGGTGTAGGTGCATCAGTCGATTTAAACATAGTGGGAGAGGCAGCTGTGTGGCCGTCCGAAGAACTGAGCTTGCGTTTAGAGGGGGTATCCTTACACGAGGAAGTGGAATGCCTCATGGAAGCACAGTTCTTACAGAAACGAGGAAGTGATTCATAAAGAACCTGCTGACCCAAAGTGGAGCCGTTGGGAAGCTTAACAGAAACCAAATCAGGCAAAGCACCAAGCAAATCAACCTCGATGAGAACACGAGCATACGACAGTTTAGACTTGGCGTGTGTTGGTGCATCACAATACAAAGGCTTGCCAATCACGCTGGCAAGTTTGGACAAGCATAGGGGGGTCCAGCACCGAATAGGAAGATTCGGAAAGCGTACCCATAAGGGAATCTTTGTCAGGTCAGGAGGAGAAAAGTCAAAAAAATCTGGCATGACTTGCAAGATTAATGGCCGGCCATACACAGCATATGGTCCCCCACCCAAAGTGGCCAGCATAGCAGATTCAGAGAGAAATTCAAAAACTAACCATCCCGAATCATGCATAAAGAGAGTAGCATGATATTGCCAGCTTTGAACAATGAATTGGGACAATAAAGTATATCCAGGACTTTTACCCGCAACAAACCCAATCAAACAAAATTTCTCATCAATGGGTGATACATCAGATTCTAAAAATTGACAGGATGCTGTGGAGGAAACATTAGGGAAATGAACAAGACCAGGAAGAGAAGAGAAACCTGGTACAGTATGCGAAACAGCCTGTTGGCCATCTAGGGCCGGAGGAGTATCGACAACCGGAGCTCCAAGAGAAGGAGAAGGAAGCGACCCATCGCATGGCAGAGCCCTAGATCCCACAGAGTGAGCCAAAGGAACCACCTGAGAAACCCCATGAGAAAGCCCTTTGCGGGCACAGGGCTCTTTCTTTTTTTTTTTTTTGATCAAATGTAAGAATATTATAGATCAAAAAGGCGCTGGAGACCAGCTATACAAGGAAAAGGGAACAAAGTCCCTTGACCAAAACATAAGCAAGACAAGCTTGCTGAACATAAGATAAAGGGAACAGACTCCCTTGTACAAATAAGGGAACAGACTCCCTGGAGCAACTAAAAGGGAACAGGCTCCCTTGAACAAGCATAAAAGCCATAAGGCAAAGAAAACTAGCATATAAAGAGGCTAGGAGACCCAAAAGAACCAACAGCAAAACTGCTTGCAACCCAGCAGACGACAACAGCAGCAGCTGAGACAAGAAACAGAACCTAGCCGAGCCAAGCAGACCCACCAGCCAACAGCCCTCCAATTTCAAAGCAGCATCAGCGAGCTAAAGAAGCCAAGAGCAGAAGACAAACGGTGGGACCACCCAGCAGGAACTCAGTGCCTGCCCAGACAAGAGACAGGTGTCTGTAGAACGGCCAAATAAAAGACAGGCCAAAGTCAATAATATCAGCTAGCCAACGAAGCCAGCACAAGGCCCAACGGCTCTTCAAGCCAAGCAGACAAAGAAACAAGCCAAGGGACAACAGATCATGCATGAACAATATAGCAGCCATGCAGACGCAGCTCAGCCATGCAAAGAGAAAGCCAGCCATTCATAGTGGACAGCTGCACTCCCTTACAGGACCATGCACGATCACCGCACAGCACAAAACCTTGCTGAACCAAGGAATCAAACAACAAACAGAGCTGCATATAGCAGCATATCAAGCTGCATAAGCAGCAACCAAGACCAAATCCTGGCTGGAAGCCATCTCCAGCAGCCACACCAACCAGCATTAAAAGCAGCAGAGACAGGGAAACACCCAGCTATCCACGAAGCAAATCACCATGAGCAGCCAGCAAGAGGACCAAGCAGTTGGGGAGAGAGCCTCACCCAATTGAATCACTGATCAGCTAACGGCAGCTCTAGAACAGCAACATGCAAGGGTGCTAAGAGGGGAGAGAGCCTCACCCAAATGAATCCCTTTACCAAGCAATCAGACAGCAAGCCCCAATCCTACGAAAGCTATGCATCCAGGAACTGGGGGAGATCAAATCTATGGGGAGAGAGCCTCACCCTCATTGATCTCCTCTCCAGGTAGACAGCATCATGCCCCCTGGAGTCCCAAAAACCGGCAACAGTCTCAGGCATCTAAACAGCTGGAGAAGAGTGGCAGCACTTGAACAGCTGGCCAGCAAAACACTGCTTCCAACCAAACGCACTCACTGTCCAGCTCAGAGGCCAGTATTAGTGGAACACGTCCACTCTAGCAAACCATATTCACTCATCAGAGAAGACAACACCCTGCATGGGAATTGGCTGCCACTGGTACAAGCTAGCAGGAGTAGCCAAGGATGACAAAAAGCATTGTAAGCATCCGGCCATCTTCAAGAAGGATGATGTACTGCAGCCAGGCTACATATAGCAGCTACACCCAGCACTGCAATGGAGCAGCCAGGGAGAACAGCGGCCAAAGCAACACAAACAGAGCAGAACAAACGAGACAAGAGGCATAGGTGGACAAGGGGAGCGAACCTCACCCAGACTAGTCCCAAGCAATGCCTCCCTCCCAGCAAAACCAGTATCATCTAGAAACCCAGCAGTAAACACAGAGGTGCAACTCAGCATTATAGCAGCACCCATGCAACCCATAGCATACCAAGGAAGGAGTCCAGCAAACCAAGCTGCGAGAAGCAGCTCCCAAACCTGCCTATATCAGTAATAGAAGCAGGACAACAAGAAATCCCAACAAGCC
>VJNQ02000558.1:0-45936 GCA_007827005.2 Populus simonii
TTTTTTTTTTTTTTTTTAGTTTCGTGGTGTTCGGGCCAGCTTGCGTGCACCTCGACTAATCCCACGGGCCCTGAAGTTAACGACCATGTAAGCCTCCAGTGGCCATCATATGAGCAACCACAGGGCTCGAACCTGAGACCACAGAGGGAGCAAACCTTTTAATTTCAAAGTTTTTACCACTGGGCCACCACCTAGATGGTTAACTCTAGGGACTCTTAATCAATATTATTGGCTCTCATCAACAAAAAATTGTTAAACAAAATCACTGTAGAGAAGAAAGCCAAAAGGTGGATGGAAGACATTTACGTGAAAAAAGTTATAATGAAACAGTAAACATGAAAACAGCAGGTTGAAAAGCTCCCTAAAGGTAAACTCAGCGTTTTGTACTCTTTTCCTTAATTGTTTGATAAATAAGTAAAATCAAGATGTTTATTTTTATTTTGTTTTAAATAGAAAAAAGTCTAAATGAATTCCCTCATACCAGATTTGTCCCAAACAAAGATTAAGATATTTTTTTATTCAATATGATATCTCAGGACTGATTTATATGTTAATTAATTTTTTTAAATGATTTTAAGATCTTTCTATTGCATTCATAGTAACTTACCAGAATTAATATTTTTAGTAAAATTTTTTCAATTAAAATAATTTTTTATAACAACAACTTAAATTATAATTTTTTTAAAAAATATTAATTTAATATTTTTTATATAAAATAATTAAAAAAACATTTTAAAATGACTCCATCATAAAATTTTAAATCTACGAACATATGGTTATTAGGCGCAACACTTTACATTATTTTTTTAAATTGGAATAGTATATTAAAAATAATATAAAATTATTTTTAAGATTTATTTATTAGTTTAAATTTTTAAAGGGAAGATGATTTTTTAACTTGGTATTACTTATAAGTTAAAATCTGGACCCTACGTTATAATTTACTTGGAAAGATATGCTAAGAAAAAATAATATAAAAAAGAATACTTCTGGAAATATAGAAGCTGCCCACATGGTACCCTTGGTTTACAGCTAACCAGGTGAACGCAGATTCATGTCCCAGACAACGTGGAATGCCACGTAAAAAGTGAATATATCTATTGTTTTTTTTGGTGGAAATGGAATATATCTATTACTTATTGTTTCTGAAATCACTTTTTGGTACCATTAAGGGTCAGGACAAAAATCGTACGATTTGTTTTTAAATTATTTCTTCTCCCCCTTTTCCTCGATCTTACCACATCCATACAAACACTCGCACGGCTCCGGTCTCTTTCACTTACAAATCGCTCGATGGCAATTCGGTGCAAAATTTAATGAGCTCGAGAGTCGAGACCATATAAATTCCAACCAAACCCAACATAGAGGCCATTCTAATAAGATATTCACTTGGCTTAAAAAACAAGTTATGGAAAACTTCGCAAAGATACTTAGCAAGACGGATGTCCAAAAGAGACTCTCGGTGCCAACCAAGTATCTCAGCTCTCTCCCATCTTTTAATGGTGATCGTGCTGTAGAGTTTCAAGCTATGGATGAAAGTGGCTGCGTCTGGGCCTTCAAATGTTCCACTCGCAGGAAAAGGCATCCGAAGCCAGTTCTTACAAAGGGCTGGCTCGCATTCGTTGCATGCAAGAATCTTAAAGCTGGTGACAAGGTCGCGTTTTACAAGCTGAAGAACAAATGCAGGACAGCAACACATGTTTGCAAGGTTCGGGTCTCGAAACAAGTCAAGATTTTTGGCTCTGTTTTTGGCCACTCTCCAATTCGAGCTCCATAACTAGGTGATGTTCGGTTCTCGATCGAATACAAGCTAAATATACTAATTCAAGGGTGGGGCTCGAGCCCTCCACAAGTAAATACTAGCTTCTATCTCATGAAAGGCTAGCTAGGTAGTACTGGTGTGCATAAATTTGTGCTGATGTTTATTTATGAGGAGGCCCTGCAGCTTGGCTTTATTGTAGCTTCTTACAGTCTCTGCTTGTGCTCAAGCTGCCAAAAAACTTTCATTACTGCTCTTGATTTGTGGTAAGGCAGCGGTTCCTTTTATTGCTTTTCCTTTGCTTATCAAGGATGCGTCTGCTGCTGGTTATGCCTTTCCTTTTGGGCATGGATGTAAAAATCTTATATACAGTTGACAAACTACAGTGATACCAGCAAATGCACGTGCGGCGCTCAATATTATTGAATAGCTAACGTGTTTTCTGACCCGGTCCGGTTTAAGGTCCGGGTTCCGAGTTTTGACCGGATCATCCGGGTTAATTTTTTTAAAAATTAAAATAATGTCGTTTTAGTTAAAAAAAATCAACGGGTTGCGATCGGGTCTTGTTGAGTCAACCGGGTCGCCGGGTCGCTGGGTCAACCGGGTCACACCGAGTTTTTCCTTCCCCTATTTTTTCTTCAATCTGGCCCAATCCAAGGCCCGGGTTCCGGGTTTTTTCGGGTCACCGGGTTGTCCGGGTCAAATTTTTTAAAATCAAAACGAAGTCGTTTTAATAAAAAAAGTCAACGGATTGCAACCAGGTTTTTGACCGGGTCTTGCCGGGTCAACCGAGTCACCGGGTCAACCGGGTCACACCGGGTTTTTCTTTCTCCTATTTTTTCTTCAATCTAGCCTGGTTCCAGTCCCGGGTCAGCTGGTTCCCGGATCGACCCCCCAGGCTGGGTTTCAAAACTATAATATGATGACTTTGGTCTACCGATAGCAAATGAGTGTTTATTAACCTGGTGCGAAATTAATTCTTATTTTACAATATATTAAAATATTTTAAATTTTAATTTAATATTTTATATTAGTATATCAAAACCATCAAAAACATTAAAAAAAATTAATTTAATATTTTTTTCATGTCAAATATACTTTTAAAACATCTCAAATACAGGTTAAACCACAATGACAAAAATAAAGTTACCAAACTTGATTTGAGGGCCGATTCCACATAAAACCACAATTGAGGTTAAAATGTTATTTTAAAAACATAAAAAATTAAATTAAATTTTAATTGGGTGCCAGGTTGATGCGTTAAATCAACAAAATCAAATCGAGTCACTCTAAATTGACCTTTTTTACACTTGGCCTGGTCTTGGGTTGTTGCGGGGTTGGATTTAGCAACAGTGAATTTACAATACAATAACGAACATAGTCAACATAATTAATATAAAAAAAAGACTGTCAAGGAATTTTGTATCTATAAATGTGAAGAACAATATTGGTGTTTGCAATTTTCATTATCTCATGATCTTCATAAATATGTATGTACACGAGAGCTGATCCCATGACCCCACATGAATGATGTGACCATCATTAGCAGCCTCGAAGTTAAACATGTTCTGAAAAAAACAAAATAATCGATAAATCAAATATCTCGAAAGGTGTTTGGGTGTCAACTTTTACGGTGGTTGGAGTAGCAGTAGTTTTATTGAGGGTGGCGGCGCCAAATTCATTAATTAACGTCTCCTCAAGCAAGCTTGCCATTAGAAGGCTTGGTAAAACCCCCTTAAAAATGACTGCTTTCCTCCATTTTTTACCTCATATTTTTTTAGCCAAATTAATCGTTTGTTGGGCCGGAGGAGGACGCTCGGTCTTTCCCTCCGACGATGCATCAATTTAGAAAGATGTTAATCCGAACAGAGAGCTTGCTTACATTTGGACCAGTCCAAGATCGATCAGCCAGTCAACACTAAAAAATTAGCCCTTAGAAAAAGGCCCGTTTAACTTTAGGCCTTGGACTCAAACCAACAAAAGCATTGGGTCCAATCGATATAAAGGCCATGGCTGGTTCTATTGGCCCAGGAGGTTGTTCATCTAAGGAATTTTTTTTTAATGATTTTAAAAACACATTCTCCGCTTTGATTTGATATCAGTACTTTGATGATCAACGAACAATAACCATAATGAAATTAAATCAATTTTCTAGTTTGGAATTTAAAAGAAAATGTTGATATGAATTTCAATTGCTAAAAAATAGCAAAAAAATAAATCAGAGTGAAGACAATAATTCTTTTAGGATTAATATTAAAAATAATATTTTAAAAATACACTTAACAGCACAAATCATCTTCTCTCTTCTTTTTTGTCAAAAGACTCACAGTGTCTCTTTTTCCAACCCCCACTCTAGCAGCTTCTTGCAGACAGGGACACTGGGACGATGGTCCTGATGTCCTGTGTGTGGAATATTCCTGCTGGAGTTGATTTTAACTCTTTTGTTTTTATTACTAATATTTCTCTTCGGGTTATCTCAGGTCTTGGATTTTCAACCTTGATTCTCTCATTGGGTGAAGCTTCATTGTTCTCATCATCCTCGATGTTTCAATATTTTATTTTAAATATAAAAATTTTATCAAAATATTAATTGAATTCAAAAATTAAATTCAATTTAATACATGATTGAATTCCAAATATCATCGAATATCTAAACTAAGAGACTGTTTAGAATCATGTTTGCATTAGAATATTAATAAAAAAATATTAATAAATATATCCTCAATCTCCCGTTTAATTATTTGTTTTTTTTTATTAAAACATAATGATTTTTAACTTCTTGTTATGTTGATGATCAAAGCATCGTCACCAATAGTTTTTGTTAGAAAAAAAATTCAAACTTGAGATCTGGAAGGAGTAAATCCTGAAATCTCTAGTTGATATCCGTTGGATCAGCCTCTTGAGATTGATCTAAGGAGTTTGAAGAAGAGTTTTGTTTTTGTTTTTTTTTTAATTTAAAAAAGAAAGAAAAAAAAAAGGGATCAAACCCAGAAAAATAGAAAAGCATGTAAATTTAGGCCAGTTTATGCCACGTCTGCACTCTTCATTCTGGTGCGTGGCCTGGTTCCAAAATTGAATAAAGAAACACACAATTGGCAGATGACGCATCATTTGCGTGTGACAATGTGTCGTCATCACTGCAACTTCTAAAGACATTTTATGGCTGAGAAATGGAGGCAACCGCCTTTGACCCCCCCCCCCACCCCCCCCCTCTTTTTTTTTTCTATTATTTTTTATTCAAAACACCTCAAAATCAACCTAATTAAGCAACTTAGAAAACACTAATTTGAAACCTTAAAATTATTTTAATTCACTTGAAAACATAAAAATATCAAATCAAAATCAAATTATGAGTTATTAATATGGCTTTAAATGTATCTTTTCCAACAATATAAGAATTAGTAAAATAACTAAATGGTTGACCCACCTTACATTGTATATCAAATCAATTATTTTAGTGTAAAGAAAGTAGATGGTGCTAATGTATTCTTCAATAAGAAAACAACAATTTAAACATTGAGGAAATTAGTCTAATATAACCCAAATAATTTGAAGAGATCAATATAACTTAGATGATTGAAGAAAAATAATAATAATAAATACTTATAAAATCAAGCACCAATAAAATAGCAAAAAGTTTTGTTGAAACCGTGATAACTAGATAAGAAGCAAAGCAAATCAAATAAAGTTATGAAAATCAATTTAAAATAAATTAAATATTAGAGGATAAAATTAAAAAAAACTAATAAAAAAAATAAAAGGATGAAATTGAATAAAAAAGCCAAAGTAACCAAAAAAATACCTAGGTGCGCGGGGCTAGATAGCCTTGCGCGCTTGGGCCATAATGAAAAAAAGCTTAGGCATGCTGGTTTACCATCCCAAGTTGTGCACTTGGGCTTTGGTATTTTTTTTAAGGGTTGAACGGTATGTCATCCATCCTTTTTTCCTAAATAAAATAAAGTAGAAGACGTGGCAGACAATATGTCATCATTTATATTTATTTTAAACCTTTTTTTTTACCTAGAAACACAAAAAAAAAATCCTATAGACCTAAATAAACATGTTTTTGCTTTAGAAACCTAAAATTTGTTCGAAAACAAAAATCACTCGAAATTCAAAACTTTTGGAGATCAAATCTACTATCCTAGGCAATTTCAATGTCAAATTACATCTTAGTAGAACAACCCTCATCCAATGGAACATGTTGAAACCAATATCGACTATTTTGGTGATTAGAATCAGTGTCAACAAATGGTATCTCTTTGTACCATTGAAATCTAATGACTTTCTCTCTCCACTCTTAAACTAGAGACTGAAAATTAAAGGACTGAAATTTTGGACCAAAATAGAATTTTTGAAAAACTAAAGTTACTAAAAAAGGTTGATTGAAAATTAAGAAGACCAAAGTTAACATTTTGAGTTAATTTTGAAACGGCTAGCAACACTTTTTTTTTTTTAGCACTAGAATCTTGTGACCTTTTCTCTCCAATCTATAATTAGAGATTGAAAAATAAAAGAATTAAGATTTTAGACCAAAAAGGAATTTTTGAAAAACTAAAGGAACTAAAAATAGGTTAAGCGCAAAATTAGAGGATTAAAGTTAACATTTTGAGTTAATTATGAAATGGCAATCAAGTTTTTATGTGTTTTATAGTTTAGTTCTTTGTCTTTAAATTTTTTCATTTCGTAACAAATTTAAAGTAATTGGCCTTCGATATAATTTAAAGTAGTTAGAGGATCAAAATATCAAAAAAGAAAAAGAAAAAGAAAAGTCTGAAAATGTAAGAGTATAAACAAATTAATTTTTTTCTTTTGTAATGTAATATAATTACTAAAAAGGATATAAAAATCACAGAGAATATTCTGGAATGAATTATTCCTAGAGAACCTTGTACATCATTCATAGTATGGTCTACGACCTTTACTTCAAGATTGCAGTGGCTTCATCTTTAATAGATCTCCTCAAGAGGTGTGATTTTCTTCTTAAATAAATATCTGCACAAAGTTCCTTAAAAACCCCCGAAGATCAAGTCAGTATGAGGTATTTTTATGTGGCAAAAGACATTGATGAAGATATTAATGAGCTTTTATGAAGACAGAGAAGAGGAAGGGAAAGAAGATGTGGAATTAAGAAAGAAGAAAAAAAAAAAGAAGAACAAGAAGAAGAAAATGTGTTTATGTCTCAGAGTATAGGGTTTCGAACCCCTTTCTGTATATTCATGCCCTCTTTTTTATTTCCAGACTTGACCTGCTTCATGCAATATAGAAGGGTGTAATCTTATATTAGTAAGATAATATTATTTTACTACCCGTACCATCACATCTAATTAATATAAACATGAACTGGTTATTCGTATTTAATAGGATATGACGAGTATTATAATTATTCAGACCTAGAGTATGAGAGATCCAGTGTTGAGTTACCTTTCAGTTATGTAATGAACCTAAAGGCCATTGAGTTCAACTCACACTGAGCCCAGGAGGAGTCGGGTTCAACTTGTGACTATATCCAAGAATGGTCAAGGACGGACATGCCATAACCCAATATGGAGTTGAGTGCAGTCATATTCTTGACCCAACAAGGAGTTAGGCATGAACGCCCCATAGCTCAATGTGAAGTTTGGCGTGGATGCACCATTACCCAACATAGGGTTGGGGAGGACATGTCCTTGGCCCAACACGGGGTTGGGCGCGGGCATGCCATATCCCATTCTATGGCTGGATATTAAAAAAGACATAACTCTATTTTGAGTTATGATTTCGGGAGATGACCTTTAAATGTAGAAGGTTAAAGGAAACCATGACCCATCAATTACAATATAACTAGTCGAACTAATCTCATGTAGAACAACTTAGTGGGATCAAAATTGTCCAAAACTATATTAAGAAATGTGAAGCTTGACGACTTTCTCTGTCAGCACTTCCTCCCTCTTTCTATAATATTGGGATCGAGGATTAAAAATGAAATAGACATGAAACAAGTGGATTGAAGTGTTAAAAAACCATGAATTGTCTCAAATATATATAGTTGAAGGAGAGAATTGGTTCATCAGGTAAGTACGAGCGCATCGTTTCTAAATTTAAATGGTTAGGATTAAATTTATCCATCTAGTGGCTGCCATTAATCTTGATACTAGCAATTAAGTCATTGCCTTTGGGTTAAACCCGAAGGCATTCAAATCGGCTCCATACTAACGAAGAGATTAAACTGACAATTAATTGAAACTAATTCAAGCACTAAAACCTAGCTTACCTTCGATAATGACCCATTTCGACCGTGCCGCCTATCATTCCATGGATAAATTGTGTACTTAGGGGAAAAAAATAACATGATGAAATGTTTCAGTCAAATATTATAGTTTAATGATATTGCAGTTTATAAATGTGATATTTTAATAATATTGTATTTTAAAATTATAATATTTGCTTAAATATTATTATTGTGAACTGCAATATTAATTATAGTTTTTTCTATATGAGTTCAAATTTTAAAAAAACACAATACTTACTAAATTTTACATTTTAAAAGCGTGATAATATCAAAATATACTATTTCATTGATTTTTTAAAAAAACTATGGTATTACATCGCAATTTTATATTTACTGTGATAATTTTACAAATAAAACCCCCATTCCATCCCTTTCAAAACAAATTTTCTTGGTTGATAGTGATAGACCGCATGTATTACTGGGTCTTTGATAGAAGTCTTTGGTTTTGGCGTTTTATAGTTTCTCCGTGTGAATTGCGAAGCAAAGATAACGTTGCTAATGAAGTTGGGACAAGAGATAAGAAGAAGGGAACGTTCGTAAGGGATATCACTACCAGTGAGTTGAAGCTGGAGCTATTTACTTTGTAATGATAATTAATGTATCTGACAATGGTTTGGTAGGCTGTTATAAAGCCGATGGGGCAAGAGAGGAGAGGGCATTTTGCTTCCACGTCATCTATGAGTGTGTTTGGTATTATTATTGCTGTTGTGATTGTGGTTTTAAAAAAGTTGTTTTATAAAAAGTACTTTTAGTTGAGGTTGGTTTGGAAAAATATATATTTGGTTAAAACTGTGGTTGAAATTGAGGTTGAACAAAAAGTAGTTTAATGTGTTTGGTTAAAAAAATACTTTTCAAATTGAGGTTATAAAATAATTAAAAAAATATTTTTAATTTAAATATTGTAGATTTAACTACTATTATTACATCATGAAATAAATAATATTGATATCAAATATTTTTTATTATTCCATTAAACTATATGCAATGTCATCACATACGAAATATATCCAACAATAACTATATTTTTCATGGTTTCTTAAGCACGCAACAACAAAAACTGCATTTTTTGTTACGTCAACAAGCGATCTCCTTCTAATTTTTTGAATAAAACATAATTAAAATAAAAATATAACCTGAATTTTTTTTAACTGGGTCGGACCCGGCAAGAACATAATTGGAATTGCGATCAAATTCCACAAATGCTACGTCATCATGCGATATCCTTCTAATTTATATAGTGTTATTAAATAATATTAAATACTAGTTTTTCGAGTAAAACTTAATTTTTTTAAAAATATTTTACAATTTCATTACGTACAAAATTCATTCGATAAAAACTACAGTTTTCATGATTTTTTAAGCATGCAATAAAATTAGTTAAAATATTATCAGAAATAAAATTGAGATTACAGTACGAGTAAATTTAATTCACCTTAAACTAATTTTTTAAAAAAACAAAAAAAATATTGTTCATGTTCACGTGAATAGTACGAGTAAAATCACTTAACTGCACTAGTTTTTCAAAAAAAAAAAACTAAATGTTTCCTGGTTTTTCGAAATAATAATAAAAAGAAAAAACTAAACTTTTCCTGTTTGTCAAAATAATAATTAAAAAAAAACTAAACTTTTCCTGATTTTTCAAAAAAAAAAAATGATTTAAGTTTAAGTGTACAGTGCGAGTGAATTAATTCACTCGCACTGTTACAGCTTCTTGCCTCAGGAGAAGCAGCCAAATGTTGCTTCTTCAAAACCTGCAGTTTCATTTTAATTTGTAATGGATCCTGCTTAGTGAAAAGCAGTTTTTTTTTTTTACCAACAATATTATGTGTGGCTGCGGGTGAACCTCACCCGCAGCCACACTCCCAAACGGCCACGAAATTGTGAGAAAGCGGGCCGGATGTCATCAGCTGTGGCACAGAAGCGGTGGTGGCTGGATTCGACTTATGATTGAAAGTAAGTTGGATTATTTAATTAATAATACCCCCAACCGCATGTATTACTGGGTCTTTGATAGAAGTCTTTGGTGCATGCATGTTGGCGTTTTATAGTTTCTCCGTGTGGATTGCGAAGCAAAGATAACGTTGCTAATTAGGTTTGAACAAGAGAAAAGAAGAAATTGTGAGAAAGCGGGATGTCAGCTGTGGCACAGAAGCGGTGGTGGCTGGATTCGACTTTACGCGAAGTTTAAGTTGTTGTTTTTTTATTAAAAAAAATAAAAAGATCATTCTTTGACGACTAGCAAGTTTTTTAGTGAGAAAAACAGAGAGTGAAAATGTATTGATGGCCCGGCTTGGACTTAAATTGAAAAATTATTCTGTAAAAGAAAGAAAAAAAAATGATTTATCTCATAGTCGTGGGGAAAAAAGATAACAAGTTAAAAAAAAAAGTCATCCCTTCCTCTTGATAACAAGTTAAAAAATTGATTTATGCTTTTGATTGTGGTGAACTATCAAGTTTGTAAATATCCATCCTCTTGATATATATATGTTCATGCATATCTGCTCTTTTGTTTATTTTTCATCTTTGCAAGTTAAAATTTTGAGGCCAATGCTCACGAGAGTTACTCTCCTAAATGCTCCAAGCTAATTCACATTAAGTGTGTTCTTGAGATGATTCAGAAAAAGGAGGTGGAAAGGTCAAAGAACACGTGATACAATCAATAAATTTCATTAATAGTCTTACTAATTATGGATTCGGGTGGACATATTACATTAAATAAATAGAGGTTGAGGGTTTCTTGGGATTTTCGAGTGGTTTTTTTTAAAAAATATTTTAAAAAACTTACTAAATAATATAAAAAGAGGGGGTCTTAGGCAAGGATAAAAAATACATTTTTTAAAAAAATCTCTTACTAAGTTTTGCCGAGGTACCTCGCTCATGGGTCAACCCAACAGGTCAATTGGGTTTTTGTTCATGCTAGTCTTTCACTTTATCTGAATTAGTCCAGCCACCGGGTCTCAGGCTAATTCGAGTTTAATAACTATAGATCAAAGTGCTAAAACAATTTTAATTTCAATATGGTCCTTGAAGCTTCATGAAATTTTAATTTAGTCATAGTCCGGGGGAAAAAGAAAACAAGTTATAAGACTCATCCCTTCCTCTCTCTCTAAGTTTACAAGATATATACAATAGCAAGATAGATTAAAAAAAATAGAGAAATTTAAAAGAATATTGATCCTTAATACTCTTGCAATAAACCTAAATGAACATTCCAATTAATTCTTGGTATTGTGTTATAAGATGTTTTTTAATTAAAAATATATTAAATAATGATTTTTTTAATATCATTAAATTAAAATCTTAAAAAAACATATAAAAAATATTAATTTAATATTTTTTAGTAAAAAATAAATTTAAAATGCAGATTGTAATGCAAAAATATAATCAATTCTTAAATATCCTAATTTCAAAATCTAAGAAAACCACAAAAAAAACCATATTTTCTTTTTTGCTACAACAAGTAAAACCACAAAAAAACTCAATAAAGAATTAATTTTTATTAACTACATTGATGTAAGTAATTACTAGTTGAAGATAGTATTTTATATATAAAAAATGCTTTTAGCTGGTTAACCTCTTACCGAAACTCTAGCTTCACTTGCGAGGACTAAATTCCAGAATTATATCAGTTTAAGAGAGAAAAATAAAAGCAAAATTACTTTAAGGGAGCTCATAAAAAAAACATAGACCTGATTGGACTATCAAGTGGCAAGATCGCATCTCTGATATATATATATATAACTTTTTTCATGGATTTCTAAGACAGTGTTAAATACTTTTATATTATATGAATCATATTTTATTAAAAACGCCAAAATTATGATTGAAAGTAAGTTGGACTATTTAATTAATAATCCAATTTTATTATTGTTATTGTTATTGTTTTTTAAAATGAATAGGCCAACTTACTTTCAATTATAATTTTGGTGTCTTTAATAAAATATGGTTCATATAATATAAAAGTATTTAACACTATCTTAAAAATCCATGAAAAAGTTATATATATATATATATATATATATATATATATATATATATATAAAGTTAATTAATAATTCAATTTTATTATTGTTATTGTTATTGTTTTTTAAAATGAAGTCCAACTTACTTTCAATCATAATTTTGGTGTCTTTAATAAAATATGGTTCATATAATATAAAAGTATTTAACATTGTCTTAAAAATCCATGAAAAAAGTGTAAAAATAAATTTAAAAATCATATCAAATAAATCAATTTATCCTTACTTTACAGTTTAGTTAGGGTGAAGTAAACGGTGGGAACTGGGATTTATTCTAATATAGTAATCTTTTTCTGTACAAAATCTGAAATTTGGTTTTAAAATGTAACAGAAATTCTGCTGGTCCCTTTCTGGTGCCTCTCCTGTGGCCTTCTATTGTCACATCTTACACACCGACTATTTTAATTTAATATTCTTGACTTAATTGACTTGTCATCTATCCCCAGTCTATATAAAATAGTTGCCCATACCGCAAGAAACCACGCAAAAAAAAGTAGAAATGGCAGAGTTCTCTAAGTTGCTAACCAAGACGGATATTCACAAGAGACTCTCATTGCCTACTAAGTGTTTCAAGCCTCTCCCATCTCTTAAAGGCAGCCATGTCCGAGATTTTCCAGCAATAGATGAGAGTGGCTTCGTCTGGACCTTTCAATGCTCTACTCGCAAGAAAGGACACCCAAAGCCAGTTCTCTCAAAGGGCTGGCTTGCATTCGTTCGCCACAAGGAACTTAAAGCTGGTGACAGGGTCAAGTTTTTCAAGGAGAAAGACCAAAGTGGTACTGCAACACCTTTCTACAGGATTGAAGCTGAAAAGGAAATCAAGATATTTGGGGTTATCTTTGGGTATTCACCTATTGTAGCCCCATTTCCATGAATGAAAACTCTAATTTTAGCTAGAAAATTGGCAACAAGCTAGGTAGCTAGCCTTGCATTAGTTTATGGCTGGTAATATATATAGTTGCCAACGCATATGTAATGTACTATAGGTGATGATGTTTACGTATTTTCAAGAACTAGAAGCCCTATCAGAGAAGCCTGGATAAGATGACTGCATTCTTTCCAAGACTTCTCGAGCAGGGAAGCCGTCGGAATTGTGTGAGCCTTTTCTTGTCCTTGCTACACTGTAGCTTCTTTCTTCTCTTCTATCTTTTTTTCTGAAGGAAGACTTTTCTGTTTACTTGGTTTAGTAAATTGATATTTTCATTTCTGTGATTTCACTTTCACAATTGCCTTGTGGTTTTTTTTTTTTAATTTCCTTACCTGAAGTAACCACAAAAATTGCTGATATGGAGCCGCCAGGTGACATGGCTAACACTTTTGACACATAAGAATATTGCACATTGGATTAATTAGCGAGTCAGTCATTATTTGATCGAAGGAGAGAAGGATCGGCCTAGATTTTAACAAACAGCTAGCGTTGTTTTAGAGGAAGATTAACATTTTTTTGTTAAAAATTTGTAAAATTTTCAGATGAAAATTTAATAACGATTCTAATTTTTTTTTAATAATCTAGATATTATTTTTTAAAAAAACTTCTGTATGCGCTGATTACGTAGTTTACCATAAGGAAGCTGAAATCTTCATCTATTATTGGGCTTGCAAAACGTAAAATGTCAAAAGAAATAGTCAATCCATAGATCTTGACTATATGCACACATGCATGAACAAGGAAGGGGGGCTCTTTAGTCTTCCATGCCACAAAAGTAAAGTTATCGGAATATTTACGTTGGATTACAGTCACTCCAGAGAGGTCGACACTATATGCATACATGCATGAGTATTGAATTGAACACAAAAAACTCATTACGATTTTGTTTTATTTATTCATTAGTTTTAAATTTTTAATCAGATGAGAAAAAGAATGATCGCGCGATTGTTTTTGGCCCTTTAATTTTCCTCGGATGCTTTGCGCGTTGGAGCGAAAATCTATGGTCCTAGATTTTCGTTAGCTGGCCGTTCTTCGTTTCTTAAATGCTCCCCAACTGTTTGTGAAAAAAGTCAATGAGACATTTACTTGGTTCTTATATCGCCAAAGCCATTAGAGTTAGGCATGCTCTCTAGAAAACCAACGAATATCTCAGCTGAGGAAGCAGATCTTTTGACTCGATGGAACAAAAGGGCAAAGGTGGATATTTAGGACAACAACCTACTGTTGATGCTGCGAGTTTAGAAGGACTGAGTGACGCACAAGAAGTTACTGGTGGTTACATATGTAAGGACACTCTTTGTTTTGTGCTTCTTATTTGGATAAGAAGATGGCTGCAGATGGTTTGAGGGAAGAATATATTACTGATGATGAGGAGGATGACTGTGCGCTAATCAAATTATCTGTTGAGGAAAAACAGCAGATTAGGGAACCTTGTATGGTGTCAAACTTTAATAATCAGTCATGGGGAGGAGAGTTAGATACAAGTTTTTTTACTGAAAAGACTCTAAACTTTGTGGAAGATTCAGGGTTCTTTAGTCATAGATTTGGAAAACGATTTCTTCCTGGCAAAATTTTCCAGTTCTGATGATCATGACTACATCTTTTTGAGGGTCCTTGGATGGTGGCAGACCATTATCTCACAGTAAACAATGGCATCCCAATTTTGATCCGAATGAAGCCATGATTGATAAAATTGCTGTGTGGGTGAGACTTCCAGATTTGGCTATGGAGTATCACGATAATTCTGTTTTGTGGAAAATTGGGGGACACTATTGGTAAGACACTGAAGGTGGACAAGGCAACCTCAATTTGCACCAGTGGAAATTTTGCTAGAATATGTGTGGAAGTAGACCTTATGAAACCTCTACTGTCAAAATCCAAATTGAGGAGGAGGCCTCGTAGAATTGTCCATGAAGGTCTACACCTTATTTGCTTTCAATGTGGTCAGTATGGAAACAAGAAGGATGCCTGCCTTCATAAGTAGCAAGACAACGAGCCTCAAAATTAAGGATGCGTATCAGGCAGCATTTGACCTCGAGCTTGGTGAAATGGCCGACCAGAATCAATCACTGTAATGTCAGTTTTTCTACAATATTGAGATCTACAAGAACACATGGAGTCATTTATAAAGCTAATAAAATTACTTGGTGTTTTCTCTTTAAATGAGGGATTGTTAGATATTAATAGAAATCTTAGTCTAAAAAGAAATCCTTAATATAAAAGGATTTGTGTTGAACAATTTAATTAAAATCATTATTTAACCAGTTAATTAGAATCCTTGTGTTACTAGAATTTAGAATCCTTGTTAGAATAGGATAGTAGTTTAAGATTATAATCTTCCAATAAATATAAATACCTCGTATTCATAATATTTTAAATGTACTGTAAGAGTGTGAATCAATAAATAAATACTTGGGAGGTTTAAGTATTTGTGTGTTTTGTTTCCAACCATTGTTATAAGAGTTTTTCAACAATTGTAAGCTGCGATTTTGGTTCTAGCGAGATGGTATTCATGCATGATCCAATAGCGAACGATGATTCATGTGATTGTCACGAGGGCAGGGAGGGACTGGGATGATATCAAAGAGCTTTACTACAAAAGAAATAGTGTGCCGCTTGATCAGGCTGTTGCAAAGGACACTTAAAGGGATTACAAGACTTCCCTCCTATCTTTGCCAGAAAATGAGGATCAATTTCGTTCTTCTTTCGACATTTCAGAGTTTTCAGTCACGATTCAATAACGATTTACGTAAAAACTTTTTTTTTCTGTTAGACTTTGGTTTGTATGATCATGTTCTTAAGTTCTATGTTACGTTTTATGCAATCTGGGTGTTTCTCTAAGCGGCTACCTGTTGGCCTATTTAGTAAGTTTTATTGATGCAATATAGGCTTCCATTTGAATCATATTTTCTATGTAATATAACTTTTTTTTTTATCAGCATTTATAATTTAACTCAAGCATCAATCTTCTACAAATAGCATTGTCACCCTCCTTCTAATCTTCATTTTGGGATAGGTAAGTTATGGAAAAAGTTTTTAAAGGGCTTCAATTGTGAACAAGACGTCAGAATACTCATCCCTCCACCGCACATAATAAAACACCTATTTTATATTCTTGTTCTTTTTATTTATTATCACTTGGCCAATCAAATTGAAAAACTAATTTAAATATCAGAGAATTTATTTTAAAGTTAACACAAACCCACAATTTCAACTCAATTTATTATTAGCAATGAAAATGCCAAGAGTTCATTAAATTTTTTCTTCGTTTCATCTTTGATGCTGTCTATAAGAACCTAAATAAAAAGCTTGTTATTTCCCTCTCACTCTTTTTCACTCTCCCAAAAATCCTTTTTGTGGCAAACAAAACTCTAGGACATGAGAAAGTTACTGATCTTCTCACAAGAACTCCAGCTGTTTTGGGTCTCCAACAATTATCTCAACAAGTATAGATGCTTAATGATGTTGTTACCATCATCCAACAACATCTTTAAACCCTTTAATCTCTACAACATCAAACTCTAAGTAACTCCATAATTGATTATCAAGGTTATTTGCAACAATTTATATGAAAAAAAAAAAAAACTAGAGCAAAAAAAAAAAAAAGTCTGTACACTCCATAATGATTAATCGTGTATATGTTGTCTTCAAGTCTGCATTTTCTCTAACATATCCATTAATCTCCGTGGCCCCGTAGTAATTGGGCTTATCTCTAAGTAACTCCATGCTCTTGTGTCCAACAAGAAGCCTCTTATCTCTAACATGTCTCCATGGGCTGAAACATCTTGAAAGCAAATTTCTACAAAAATCTCCAAGTGACCAACAGCCTCCACCTTCACGTAAAACTAGTAATTGGGCTTGCAAAACGTAAATGTAAAAAGAAATAGTCACTTACGTTGACTTTTTGCACACATGCATGAACAAGGAATGGGACTATGGGAGTGTGGGACTCTTTAGTCTTCCGTATGCAAAAGTAAAGTTATTGAAATATTGACATTGGATTATAGTTCTATTCTTATCACATTTGGTTAATTTATGGAGTGAATTATGACTCATTTGTTTATGATCTTATTCATGTTAAGAAATAAAGACTTATAATTCAACAGTTCCCCATACCTTCTGTTTCATCTCATCTATGAGGAGCTAATTTTTTAAAAAAACAAAAAAAAAAGTGGGAATAATTTAAGGATGACAGATATACTTGTATTGTCTCGTTTATATATATATATATATATATATATATATATATATATATATATATATATAAAAGATACTTGTAATGTCTTCTCCTGTAATGAATATGCTTTTGATTGTGGTGAAGTATCAAGTTTGCAACGATCCATCCTCTTGATCAATGTTCATGGCATCTGCTCTTTTGTTCATTTTTCATCTTTGCAAGTTATAATTTTGAGGCCAACGCTCACAAGAGTTACTCTCCCAAATGCGCCAAGCTAATTTACATTAAGTGTGTTCTCGAGATGATTCAAAAAAGGAGGAGAAAGGGTCAAAGAACACGTGATACAATCAATAAAATTCATTAATAGTTTTACTAATGGATTCGGGTGGATATATTACATTAAATAAATAGAGGTTGGGGATGTGTGGAAATACTGGGGTAGTTGTTATTTTTTAAAATATTATTTTTTAGAAATGCATCAATTTTTTTTAGAAATTAATTTTTAATATTATCACATAAAAAATAAAAAAATATTAAAAAATTAATTTAAAATAAAAAAAATTAAAATTTTATGAAAAAAACTTCAAACAAACATGTAAATTACATTTAAATTGATTGATGAAAAAACTTTATTAATTAATTACTATAGTACAAGTATAGTATGAATGATCGTGTAAAATTGTGGTTAAAATAAATTTTTATTTAAAAATATATTAAAATATTTTTTATATTTTTTATATTAATATTTAAAAAATATCAACTTAATATTTTTTTATATTAAAAACATTTTTAAAAAGATCTAAAAAGACAAACAAAAACTATATATGCAAAATACATATTAATGGGAGATTGATTCTGACAACTTTACTTCGCCACGTCATCATGTTATAAGTATAATCTTTAAGGTACAGTGATTTGCAGGTCCAATATATGCGATTCTAAAACTTATAGCATGATGTGGCTAAATAAAGTTGCCGAAATCAATCGCCAAAAGGACTTAATTGTAGTATAAACAATTGAGAATCAAGTTCTTCTATCAATTTAAGTGTAGATTTAGTTCGCGACCTGCCTCAATTTCTTTAATATATAACGTCCGCCCGAATCCATCAGTAAACTTTTAACCAAGTTTACATTATGAGTAATAGACTTTATTTTACATTATGTTTTTCTATTTGTTTTCAATGAGAATAATATTGTATTGCAATCTTTTTATTATTATTAACATGGATATACAATCTAGTTTGCGTGTACTTCAATTAATCATGTAAGTCTTGAAATTAATGATCATGTAAGCTTTCAATAACCGTGAGAATACTTGATATTGTATTGCATTATTTTTATTAGACATAATGTGTATATTTCTAAATTAATTTGAAATTTCTTTATTATTATATAAACCTTGTTAAATTATTTTATTTTTATAGACATGGATAAAAAAAAAAAAAAAAGTAAGAGCAAGCAATTTAGGTGAACAAAACACATGTCTCATCTGCTTCTTCATGGAATCTTAGTCGAGGAAGCTTTGAAACCAAAATAGGTCATCATCAACCTTTGGTACAATTCTTTGGCACGAGTGGCTAAAGCAATTAATTAACAAGAGGAATGAAAAATTATATCAAAGCTTTGTGCAAAAAATGGTTTTGGATGGGATGATGAGTTGAAGAAGACGACGACGAAGAATATGTTCATGATGAAGAAGTGAGGTATGACAAATAAGATAGTTGTTTGTTCTTTATAATGTTATTAAATTATATTTTTTTATATATAATTGTTGTTATATTTTTCTCGTATCCAGGTACATTCTATGAAAGATAAAAATACATAAAAAAATATTTATTGTTATTGGAAATAACATGTCAACGGTTTGTAAGTCTTTTGCCGACAACCTTATTTAGAAATAATGAAATAGATTAAAAAGATGTAGTTATGAAGAGATGGATGGAGAGAAAGAAGGCTCTTCACTCATCAATACTTTATCACCAAAAAAAAATAAAAATAAAAATTGCTATTTATACAAAACAAATATACTACCACTATTCTATTAAACAATCTCAATTTTTCTTTTATTTTTTTTCTTTTATTTTGAATTTTTTTTAATAATTTTAAATTATATTAAAAGTTATGTTTGTTTTTATATTTTAAAAGTGTTTTTGAAAAAAATAAAAATTTTTTATTTTATTTTAAATTAATATTTTTTATGTTTTAAAATTATTTTAACGTGCTATATTAAAATTAATTTTTTAAAATAGAAAGATGTATTATTTTAATATATTTTTAAATAAAAAATAATTTAAAAAATAAATACCATCACGTCTCTAACAGAATTCAATCTCTAACCCAGAACCTTCTACGCAAACCTTTTAACTTGATGTGATGCCTGCCATTTTGGTTGCTTAGTGACAACTTGCCAATCGCTCTGGCTGGGTGACAAATCGTGCGATCCCAGATCTTCTCATTTTTCAAAGCATAAAAAAAAGTCATCATGGGATTTCGTAGTTGCTCAACTTTTTTTTTTTTTTTTCAAAGCATAAAAGGTCACTAACGGTTGCCTAACTATGAGCTACATTTAACTTAATAGAACGTACATTCTATCTAATAATAGCCATTAAAGAGATATTTGTAAATATAATTACGGTTATTTTTAAATATTTTTATTTAAAAATATATTAAAATAATTTTTTATTTTTAAAGAATTATTTTTAATATAAACATTTCAAAACAATTTGAAAATATAAAAATTTAATTTTAAATAAAAAAATTCAAAAAAATCATAAAATATAATTTTTATCCAAACCAAACATCCCTAAATCATAATTGTACCTTCTAACATGTGTTCAGAATTGTTGCACCCGACATCGCGGCGGCCCACAAATAATTCTAGATTATTATGGAAAAGAACAGATTTCTGGTATCTTGTTCTTTTAGGGGAAAAGGTTTTGTTTGAGGAGTCGCCACCTAGTATTATGGTCACTAGAAACCCTAACTGGTCAACAGAGATTCTATGGCTCGGGATTGGTTACGTAAAAGGGAAGATATTATCACCCCTTAAATGTTCTGCCTATGGCAGACTGCATTGTTGATTTTGTCTTAAATTGCTAAATATTTATTAGTTTATGCTATGATGATTTGTTTATAATATTCCTGACTCTGGCGCTAGTGAATATTCGAGCTCAAATAATTCCAACTCTGGCGTTGGTAAAAATTCGTAGCTACGAAAAAAAATTAGATCAATATTTTTTATTCCTTACTCTAGCACCTAGTGAATAAATAAATAAAAATAAATTTATTTTTACGCATGCACATATTTCTAGCTAAATAAACTAAAATACAACGAATAAAAATAATATAAATTTAAACCGGTATTTTTATTCCTGACTCTGGCATCAGTGAATAAACCAATAAATTTACATTATTTTTTATTCATGCATACACATTTTTATTTTTTTCTACTTTTTTTTTTCTGTTTTTCTATTTTTTATTTTAATTTTTTTGGGCCGGGCCCAGCTCAACCCACATGGGCCGGGTCACTGACCCAGCTGACTCGGCCGGGTCACTGACCCAAACCAGTGACCCGGCTGGTCAAGGAACACGCACACACGCGCAGCACAGTATAAGAGTAATTAAAATTACAAGTGTACAGTCCAAGTGAATTATATTTGTATGCACAGCTAGTTAATTGAAATACAAAAGGTGAGGGAAAACGAGAACTTACCTGGTGCAGCTGCGGGGTAAAGACAAAGACGATGGTGACGACCGGTTAGCTCTGGCCAGACGATGTCTTCTCCCTCATCGTTTCCTGTCTGTCTCAACCTTTTTTCTGGTTTTTCTTCCGGTCTTCTTCTGTCCCCTGTTCCTGTTTTGTTTGTCCCTCTACTGGTTTCTTCCTCCTCTGTTCGTTTTTTTTCTTCCTCTGTCTAGTCTCCTTCAGTCAGCCCCCCAGTATTTGTTCGTTCCTTCTCAAGCCATAACAGCAGTGGCTGCTGAAAATGGAGTTTTTGGAGCTGCCACCGAAGAAATCGAGAGCGTCCCCTTTTGTTTTTCACTGCTGTTCGTTATTTACCTCTGTTTTCTCTTCAATCTCCCTGGTTTTTTTTTTTTGTGTCCCTCTCAGCCTGCCCCTCGGTTCTGTGGTTCCTTCCCCCCCGTTTCCCTGGTTTTTTCGTGTCTGGGTTTAGCTTCTCTCCTGTCTACTGGGTTTTTTTGTCTGGGATTTTTAGCCTCTGGGTATTTTTCCCCCTCGTTGTGATTCCTCTAATTTTGCAATCGAACCCCTGCTTAAAATATAATTGGATCCTTACATTTCTGCGCGATTTTCAAGTTGGTCCTTGGATTTTAATTTTTGCAATTTGGACCCCAATTAAACCCCAAACTTTGCTATTTCTTCAATTAAGTCCCTGATTTCATTAATTTAATTAAATCCAAGTCCAATTAAGTCTCAAAACTTATCAATTCTCCAATTAAACCCTTAATTGGATTAATTAAATTAATTCCAAAGTTTAATTAAACCCCAAAGCTTCCAATCATGTTGCCTTTAACTCAAAATTTAATTCATTCTTCATTTATTTCATTTTACTTGTTTTTTCATCATTATCATCATTTTTTATCCTTTTCAGTAAATAAAATAATAATAATAATAATAATTAAAATAAAATGGTCAAAAATTAGGTTATGACAGTTGCCCCCTCTTTCTAATATTTACTATGCAAAGATATTGGAAAATTTCATTTTCTTTTAGCTTTGTGTAGTAAATTTATAAAGAAAAGTAGATATAGAAAGAAACTTTGCTTCTTTTTTTTAGTCTTGAAAACAGTAGATTGACACACAATCTTTACAGAGAAATGTATAAATCAAGAAACAAGTCATTTGGAAGAAGACCAATTTTTTTGTTTTTTTTTGTTTTTTTTTTGTTTTGTTTTTTTTTTTAAATGGATCAAATTGTTTTGGGCAACCTGTCCGATGATAAAAGAACGCGAAAAGGGTTTCGTGAGTGGTCAAATTGTTCCAGGCGACCTGCCCGATAGGAAGAGTAAAACGCGAAAAGGGTTTCGCGAGTGGTCTAATTGTTCCAGGCGACCTGCCCGATGAATAAAACACGAAAAGGGTTTCGCGAGTGGTCAAATTGTTCCAGGCGACCTGCCCGATAGGAAGAGTAAAACACGAAAAGGGTTTCGCGAGTGGTCTAATTGTTCCAGGCGACCTGCCCGATAGGAAGAGTAAAACGCGAAAAGGGTTTCACGAGTGGTCTAATTGTTCCAGGCGACCTGCCCGATGAAGAATAAAACGCGAAAAGGGTTTCGCGAGTGGTCAAATTGTTCCAGGCGACCTGCCCGATAGAAAGAGTAAAACGCGAAAAGGGTTTCGCGAGTGGTCTAATTGTTCCAGGCGACCTGCCTGATAGGAAGAGTAAAACGCGAAAAGGGTTTCGCGAGTGGTCTAATTGTTCCAGGCGACCTGCCCGATGAAGAATAAAACGAGGATTTTTTTTATTTTCCTTTTTTATTTTCTCTTTTTTTTTTACAAATACAAAGAAAAGGGTCTCGTTGTAATGGGTGACCTACCCCAGTAAAAAAAAGAAAGGGTCTCATTGTGATGGGTGACCTACCCAAGTAAAAAGAGAAAGGAAAATGAGGGCTCGAATGCGCCCTCAAAAGGATGGTCGAGGGCTCAAAAATGTGCTTGAGAAAATACGAGGGCTCAAAGGCACGCTCGAAGAGAAACGAGGGCTCAAAGGCGCACTCGATAGGAAGCGAGGGCTCAAAGGCGCGCTCGAAAGAGGTGGGGGCTCGAAGGCGCACTCAAAAGAGAGGTAGGGTTAGGAAACACACTACCTTGGATGGTTAAAGGCTCAAAGGCGCACTTGAAAGGAGATAAGGCTCAAAGGAGCACTTGAAAAGAGATAAGGGCTTGAAAGCGCTCTAAAAATAATGCTCAAAGGCTCGAAGGCGCATTTGAAGGAGATAAGGCTCGAAGGCGCACTTGAAAAGAGATAAGGGCTTGAAAGCGTCCTAAAAATGATGATTAGAGGCTCGAAGGCGCATTTAAAGGAGATAAGGGCTCGAAGGCGCACTTGAAAGGAGATAAGGGCTTGAAAGCGCTCTAAAAATAATACTCAAAGGCTTGAAGGTGCATTCGAAGGAGGTGGAAAAACACAGAGATTTTTCAGGTGGCTTAACTCTCATGGGCGGCCTGCCCAGATTAAAGATTTCTCAAAAATGAAAAAAATTTCAACAGCAATTTCAATCTTTGGCCATTTCAAGTTGGTCTTCCACTTGATGGATTCCGTTGGAATTTTCTCATCTGAAATTTGCAAAACTCATAGTCCAATGTCTCAAAGTTTAGATGATATGCATGCATCTTTAACTGATTTGAAATATAAGCCCTCATTTCTTCTTAGTCTTCTTGTTGCTTGACTGATGAGGATTTGCTACCTCTGATTTGGGTCATCTTTGTCATTTGGCTTCTAGCCCACTCGAGTTGGCCCATGTAAGTCTATTTCCAGATTTGTTTACACAACTCAGCCTCTGTGGTGCCCATCGTGACCCACTTGCTTGCTAAAGATTTTCTGTCTCGTCAAATAATTTGAGAGGGTCATTCATTACTCCTCGTCTCACTGCTAAAAACATTCGGTGTCACTTGCTGAAAGGATCAAACTGTCTTTCAAAATGCCCCCTTGTTTTGTTGAAGGAAATGCTCCTTTCTTTTTCCTAGAAGGGATCGATTCTCCTTCTAAACCCAATGTTGCCCCCTTGTATTGGTCATTGCCCCCAAGTGTGCTCTGTCAGCTACTTGGAAAAATAATGGTTTTAAGGGACCATTCTCTCATTTCTCTCCTTTTCAGTTTGATGAAGGAATATGGGTCCAGAATGAATCTTGAAATCTTGATCTTGCATTTTAAAAACAAAAATTATTTGATGTGAATTTGAAACGATTTGCTTTTGAAATCTTGCAACTTTTTGGCTATTTTCTTTCTTGGAAAAGAGATTATTTGCTCTTATGTTTGGCAATGAGGTCTTCGGTGAAAACATGTCATGAGATGACCTTTTGTTTCAAAGTGAAGGGCTCGAGAAAAAGCTCGAGGTTTTGTATGAGAAAAATTTGTCTCTTTTTAAACATTCATTTTTATCAGCATGAATAATAATGAGTAGTTTACTCTTGATGTCATGAATCTTACGAAAAAGTATTCTTTACGTTTTGAGAGCATTGTTTATTGTTCTAGGTTGCTTGCTTGCTTGATTAGAAGGGACTTCTACAGGCACGTAACGTAGGCTGTGGTTTTTGGCTATGAAAGAAAAGGACTCATAAGGCTCAAAAAGTGTTTCAGGGTTTCAAATACCGAGGATCATTATCAACAGTTTGACTCTTGACGACATTCATATTTTCTTTTGCCGCTCTCTTTTGATTTATCGCTTCTTCTCTTTTTATTACTTTGCTAGGACATACTTACTTTATCTTGGATGTCATTTTTCTAGTGATTTGGGCATGCCCCCTAGCATTTGAGTTTCTTCAGCTCTTATGCCTTCTTGGCTTTCTCACGGCATTTTCTCTTTTCTTATTGAAATTTTCTCTTGCCCCCCAGTGCGGGGTGTGATCCTAGTCGGGATTTTTCCATGAAAGAAAAATTATTCAGGTTCAAAAAGGGATCTCAAGGGATGTACGTATTTCAGAACGTGAAAGGAATAACAAAGATGGCCTTTCCTCATTTCAAGCGCAAACAGCTATGATCAATAAACTTTGACCTCATCCAATATGATGGTTTGGTCTTTGCAAAGATGCATTTCATGGGTCATGAGCAACGAGTTCACTACATACCATTATTCATACATTTAAAAACACATGATTCAAGAGTCATGAGGTAAGGGTGTTTATTTCTTTTTTTCTTTTTCACAATATTTTTTTGGTTTATAAGTTAATCACCTCAATGATGAGTTGCTTGATTCACTTGTCATTCTACAATTAAAATGTGAAAAATATCATTTTTGAATGAACATCAAATTATTTTTGAAATCAAAATACCAGATCAATTTTTTTTCAAAACTCCAATAGGAAAATGGATTTTGGTATAAGAGATGAATTGCATCTATGAGATCACGCAAGGCTTCAAAGGTGTATTCGTGAGTTCTTATAACAAAACTCTCTTAATAATGATTGGTCGTAAACATGATTGAATGAGAAACTCATTATTTCATTGAAGCTTTGGAAAAGAAACAACAAAGAACTTATGCCAACATGAATACTGGCATGATAACACATAAAAGGGGCTAAACATTTAGTGATCATTGATTGGAATTTCTGGAATCTTTCAATCATTCATTCTCCTCGACAAAGGCATCTTTTCAACACTTAGTTGCAATCACATGCAGACCATTCTCGACCTACTATCACCATAGCTTTATCTCTAAAACAATTGATATCTGGGAGTCGGTGCGAAGAAATTAACTATAGGAATGGTAAGTGCCTTGGTAACCCCCTTCATTGTCTTTTCCTTTTTCGGTGAAACCGTTCTTTTCAGTCGGATCAGTAATTTTACCTAACCCAATGGCTTGTTCAATCCTCTCAGCTATAATAACCAGGTCAGTAAAACATTGTGCAGAGCTTCTAACAAAGAATTCAAAGTATGGAGCTTTAAAGGTGTTGGAAAATAAACTGATCATCTCTTTTTCCAACATGGGAGGATTAATTTGTGCAGCTACCTCACTCCATCTTCGGGCGTATTCTCTTATGGACTCCTTGTTGTTCTTCTCCATAGCTTGTAAGCTTAAACGATTAGGGCCCACGTCTATATTGAACTTATATTGCCTCATGAAGGCATCAACTAAGTCCTTCCATTTTTTAACCTTGGTATTGTCCAACCGCATATACCAAGTGAGGGCAGCGTCACTCAAGCTGTCTTGGAAGAAATGAATCAGCAATTTCTCATCATCAATCACCTCAACCATTTTGTTGTAGTATGCTTTGAGATGAGTTATAGGGCATTGAGTTCCCGTATATTTAATGAATTCTGGCACCCTAAACTTCTTAGGAATGAATATGTTAGGTACCAAACACATATTGACAGCTTTCACCAGGTCACACAAATGGTCTCCCTCAACTGCCCTTATCCTCTCTTCTAAGGCAGTTCATTTTTCCAAGTCCTCTTCTTTCACCATCTTGCCCTTTTGAGATTCTTTCTCGGTAGAATCAATGGTAAACGACATTCTCCTAGGGTATGCTAGCTGGAAATGTATAGCTTGTTGAAATTCAGATGACACCCCTATTTGTCCCCAGATTCTGTGGATCGAAATGAGTTACATGCATATCTTCAGGCTGAGCTATAAGTGTTGCTTTTCCGGATTTATCTCTCAAGGCCTGCTCGAGTAGACTAGTAAGCCTTGCGACTTCTTCTTTAAGATTATCCATCTCTTTTTGATGTTGGGCTTCCAACAGGGATCTTTCTTCATTTTCTATTTGTCTTTTTCTCGAACGAGGGCTATAGATGGGTTTCAATGGGGAACCTATATTTCAACCTGTTAAATGTAAATCATGTAATTATGCAAAAATGCTAAAGCAATTAAAAAAATGCGTATGAAATGCGGACTTGCCCTACACGGGATGACAACCTAATAGGAAGTTCCTAATTATTGAGTGCATCAAAGGGTTGGTCATTATCTAGTTTCAAAGGGTCTCTCGCATGCTCAGTGATCGTCCATGAAAGGTCGATATGAGGCTTACAAGTAGTGTGAAGATAGAGGCCCTGAGTAATATCAGTTTGGCATATCAACCACTTTCAAGTAAACAATCAAGCGAGAGTTGGATGGTTTCACGAGTCTTACCTAGGCTAAAGCCATTGGGGTACCGTTACTCCCCTACTTATCCTAGGATGTAAAGTGTGTGCTTCCAAAGTGATGCATGACAACATAAATAAGGATGCATGCTAAAGCAGTAAATGCAGGAAAAATAAACAAATAAACACAACAAAAAAAAATAGCAATAATAAGACAAAAGACAAAGCTTAATCCTAAATCCCCAGTGGAGTCGCCATCCTGTCGCACCCGACATCGCGGCGGCCCACAAATAATTCTAGATTATTATGGAAAAAGAACAGATTTCTGGTATCTTGTTCTTTTAGGGGAAAAGGTCTTGTTTGAGGAGTCGCCACCTAGTATTATGGTCACTAGGAACCCTAACTGGTCAACAGAGATTCTATGGCTCGGGATTGGTTACGTAAAAGGAAAAATATTATCACCCCTTAAATGTTCTGCCTATGGCAGACTGCATTGTTGATTTTGTCTTAAATTGCTAAATATTTATTAGTTTATGTTATGATGATTTGTTTATAATATTCCTGACTCTGGCGCTAGTGAATATTCGAGCTCAAATAATTCCAACTCTGGCGTTGGTAAAAATTCGTAGCTACGAAAAAAAATTAGATCAATATTTTTTATTCCTTACTCTAGCACCTAGTGAATAAATAAATAAAAATAAATTTATTTTTACGCATGCACATATTTCTAGCTAAATAAACTAAAATACAACGAATAAAAATAATATAAATTTAAACCGGTATTTTTATTCCTGACTCTGGCATCAGTGAATAAACCAATAAATTTACATTATTTTTTATTCATGCATACACATTTTTTATTTTTTTCTACTTTTTTTTTTCTGTTTTTCTATTTTTTATTTTAATTTTTTTGGGCCGGGCCCAGCTCAACCCACATGGGCCGGGTCACTGACCCAGCTGACTCGGCCGGGTCATTGACCCAAACCAGTGACCCGGCTGGTCAAGGAACACGCACACACGCGCAGCACAGTATAAAAGTAATTAAAATTACAAGTGTACAGTCCAAGTGAATTATATTTGTATGCACAGCTAGTTAATTGAAATACAAAAGGTGAGGGAAAACGAGAACTTACCTGGTGCAGCTACGGGGTAAAGACGAAGACGATGGTGACGACCGGTTAGCTCTGGCCAGACGATGTCTTCTCCCTCATCGTTTCCTGTCTGTCTCAACCTTTTTTCTGGTTTTTCTTCTGGTCTTCTTCTGTCCCCTGTTCCTGTTTTGTTTGTCCCTCTACTGGTTTCTTCCTCCTCTGTTCGTTTTTTTTCTTCCTCTGTCTAGTCTCCTTCAGTCAGCCCCCCAGTATTTGTTCGTTCCTTCTCAAGCCATAACAGCAGTGGCTGCTGAAAATGGAGTTTTTGGAGCTGCCACCGAAGAAATCGAGAGCGTCCCCTTTTGTTTTTCACTGGTGTTCGTTATTTACCTCTGTTTTCTCTTCAATCTCCCTGGTTTTTTTTTTTTGTGTCCCTCTCAGCCTGCCCCTCGGTTCTGTGGTTCCTTCCCCCCCGTTTCCCTGGTTTTTTCGTGTCTGGGTTTAGCTTCTCTCCTGTCTACTGGGTTGTTTTGTCTGGGATTTTTAGCCTCTGGGTATTTTTCCCCCTCGTTGTGATTCCTCTAATTTTGCAATCGAACCCCTGCTTAAAATATAATTGGATCCTTACATTTCTGCGTGATTTTCAAGTTGGTCCTTGGATTTTAATTTTTGCAATTTGGACCCCAATTAAACCCCAAACTTTGCTATTTCTTCAATTAAGTCCCTGATTTCATTAATTTAATTAAATCCAAGTCCAATTAAGTCTCAAAACTTATCAATTCTCCAATTAAACCCTTAATTGGATTAATTAAATTAATTCCAAAGTTTAATTAAACCCCAAAGCTTCCAATCATGTTGCCTTTAACTCAAAATTTAATTCATTCTTCATTTATTTCATTTTACTTGTTTTTTCATCATTATCATCATTTTTTATCTTTTTCAGTAAATAAAATAATAATAATAATAATAATAATTAAAATAAAATAGTCAAAAATTAGGTTATGACAAGAACTAATATGGGTATTTGTTTTTTTTTTAAAAATAATTTTTTAAAAAAAAATGCATGAAGAAATGCATATTTCTTGGAGATTTTTATCGAAACCCAAACAGCCGTTAAATCATAGTTGTAGCTTCGAACATATTTTTTAAAATGCATGAAGAAATGTTCGTTGTTGAGAATGATATGTGTATGAAGGTCAAGCATTATCATAATTCACATGCATGGTGTCAGGCTTTTTATTTGATAAGGACTCCACAATTCTCTCCAGGATTAGATTACTCTTAGCCGTGTATCTTAGCTACAATTCACTCATAAAATTAGGATACATCTACATCAATTCATCAGCGAAATTACAACATTCTTATTTATCATGATTTTATAATTGAGTTATAGTGTAAATACAAAATTCAAGATAATTTAATCCTAGATTAGATGAGAGAAACAGAGCAATGTATTCCACCAGCATGCTAGACCATCTCGGCATTTAATGTCTGGGATTTGAATGAATGTGCTTCTTTAATTAATGTAAGGAGATGTAGGAGGGGTATCTTAAGAAGATTCATTGATAATGGGGCATATTAAGAAAATTATCGAAGTAGAGGTACTTCTAATTTATTCGTCTATTGGTCAACCATTTTAATAGGAGAGGGGGCAGCAAGGAGCAGTGAGTGTAAAGGTGCGTACAGGACAAAAAAAAAAAGGAGCAAGGAGCAAGGAGCAGTGAGTGTAAAGGTGCGTACAGGACAAAAAAAAAAAAGGAGCAAGGAGCAAGGAGCAGTGAGTGTAAAGGTGCGTACAGGACAAAAAAAAAAAAGGAGCAAGGAGCAAGGAGCAGTGAGTGTAAAGGTGCAAAGAGAGCAAAGAGCCAAGAGAGCAAAGAGAGCAAAGAGCCGAGAAGAGCAATCAATGAGGGGAGGTGCATGAGGGGTCGCCCAGCACCTATAAATAAATCCAAGGGAAAGATCACAAGTAACAGAAATTTGAAGCCATTCTTGGAAGAGGATACGTAATATCTTCTTTTTGCTTGGCCTAAAATGACAACCTTCTCTAAGATACTTGGCAAGACAGACACCAGCAAAACACTGTCAGTGCCTACGAAGTATCTCAAGTCTCTCCCATCTTTCAAAGGTGGACATGCCGTGGAATTTCAAGCAATAGATGAGAGTGGCTTCGTCTGGACCTTTCAGTGTTCTATTCGCAAGAAAGGACACCCGAAGCCAGTTCTTTCAAAGGGCTGGCGTGCATTCGTCCGCAACAAGAAGCTTAAAGTTGGCGACAAGATCAAATTTTCCTCGAACCAAACCGCTGCAACACCCTTTTACAGGGTTCAAGCTGAAAAGGAAGTTAAGATATTTGGTGCTATCTTTGGCTATTCACCCATCATAGCCACATTTCCATGAATGAAATATATATATTAATTAGTAAATACTATTATATGGGCAAGAAGAAGCAATTAACTGGGTCTCTATCTCATGGAAGACTGCAGTGCTATAATATATAGTTGAATTTGCTTATGTTATATATATATATATATGCACCATAAGTGATGCTATTTATGTATTTGCCAGAGCTAGAAGCCTGTCAGAGAAGCTTAAGCACTGTAAGATGGCTTTATTCACTTCAAGACTTCTCAAGCAGGGTCAGCCGTTGGAATGTAAATTGTGCAAGCCTGGTGGTGTGCTTGCTACAGTGTCTTCAAGCCACCGTGGCTTCTGTATTTTCATCTTTAATGAAATAAATCTTGCCCTTTTACTCGGTTTGTAAATGGAACTTCTCATTTATGTGATTTCACTGTGCACAAATCTCTTGATATTTACTTCATAAAGCTCCAGTAGCAACGAACGTTTTCTGCAGTAACCATAGAATTTGCTAATATTGGTCTTGCGTTCACTTTATTGACATTTGTTTGGAATTGAGTGCGAGTGCATCCCATATAAGAGATGACCAGATTAGTCCTTCAGGCACTTTGCTACGATAGTGAGATTAATCCCCTTCATGGTGGATATTTGAATGCAACTCCTCTTCCTCCCAATACCACTCCTAACGTCCATGGCATTGCTATTAATTTGGACACAAAAGTTACAACGTTGAACTTAAGGAGTCCAATAATTATTCTTCAGAAAATAGTAAATGCAGACATAGCTACTCCATAATCTCCAAGTAAACTAAAAAATAAAAAAAAGATAGCCCAGCCAAAGTAGGTTTGTTAACTGTACATTTTGCCCCTCTAGTTTACAATAATTGAACCCACGCAGGACTAGCAGCCTGGAGTCCCATATATTCCACAGACGAGCTTAGACAAGTCAAACATCTCATGAGGAAGAGATGAATCTAGCCGCCGCCCACATCCCTTTCAAGTAATGTTATGAACTCCGGATTGGACCTATTGGTTCGGCCCAAAACTCGATAGCCCAGCCATCTAACTAGTTTGGGTTGACATTGAAGATTGGAACATGTTAGAATGGTAAGGGAAAAAAAATTGTAACTTGCGAACACTTTCTAAAATTATGCATTTATTTATATTTTATATATTGCAAATTATATTTAAATTATATTACAATCGATATACCTAACGGATCCATTACCTTGATCAAATAATTGTCTATATTAGGTTTAATAATATTACTAAATATATATAGAAAGGTACGTTGCTTAGTGTGAAGACATTCCGACAGTCATTGTGACCTCACTGTCAGCTGAAACAAGTCTGGCCAGTAGTGGAAGGCTTGGAAACTCCTAAAATGGGACAAGTGTCCTCCGTTTTCTAGCTGATAATTTTGTGCCAAAGAGTCTTGATTGTTTGAATGTCCAGAGAAGAATTTCCCTGAAGTCTTTTCCTCTTGAAAATGCAACCTTCTCCCTTATGTTAATCCAAATAAGGAGTTGATTTTCAATTTTCCAATCATCACGACACATTAAAAGATATTAATATTAACAGCTTGAAGGATTTAGCTCAATTAATCAGGTTATGAGTTTATTTTCTAGAGTTCAGCGGTTTAAATCTCACAAACTTTAAAGTTACTGAAAGTTTACATGATGATTAACTTCAAGATCTGTAGGATTAGTCGAAGTAAGTCCAAACTGGCCTGAACACCCATATTAATAAAAAGTAACGTGTGTGTATATATAAAATATATATAAACCCCGGTCTCTTGTGTCTTTTTCTGTGCATTTGATTTTTCCTTTAAACATTGTTTGAAATGGAATTTTAAAAAACACCTAAATTTATATAATTTGCTTTTTTTCATCAAAACCACATAAATACATAAATACCCCTTTATGCCACTGGATACATCAAGTTCTCCATTGTAGTATATGGCATTGGACACATCACCTCCAAGTAAATCAGAAGCTTTCATGTCCTAGTCCATGACACAGAAAGAACAAATAATTTTAATCCATGACACAGGTTTCAACTTTGTTTCTTTAAGAGTATATTAAGATTATAAAAATATTTAAAAAGAAATAAATTTAATGTTTTAATAAATTTATAAACAAAATATGCGAGTTTTTATTTTATTAATATGAGTCATCGGGCCAGCTTGTGTGTACCGTAACTAATCTTAGAGGTTTTAAAATTAACGAAGCCTTCAATAATTATGAGATTTATAAAACTTGAATTGATAATTTTTAAAAAATAAACTTAGAATTTGATAAAATTATACGAGTTCCCCAGAGATATCTGCAAGTCCCTTTCTTCGACTATATTATAATGGTGGTTAAGCTATATTATAATAGCTGCATATAGCACAAGAAACCACGCAAAAAAGTAGAAATGGCAGAGTTCTCAAAGTTGCTAACCAAGACGGATATTCAGAAGAGACTCTCACTGCCTGCTAAGTGTTTCAAGCCTCTCCCATCTCTTAAAGGTAGCCATGGCCGAGATTTTCCAGCAATACATGAGAGTGGCTTTGTCTGGACCTTTCAATGCTCTACTCGCAAGAAAGGACACCCAAAGCCAGTTCTCTCAAAGGGTTGGCTTGCATTCGTTCGCCACAAGGAGGTTAAAGTTGGGGACATGGTCAAGTTTTTCAAGGAGAAAGTCCAAAGTGGAGCAAGATGACTGCATTCTTTCCAAGACGTCTCCAGCAGGAAAGCCGTTGGAATTGTGCAAGCCTTTTGTTGTTATTGCTACAGTATTGTTGAAGACTCAGTAGCTTCGTGTTTCACTTCTATTGTTTTCTGAAGTAAGACTTTTATGTTCACCTGGTTTAGTAAATGGTATTTTCATTTCTGTGATTTCACTTTTACAAATGCCTTGTGATTATTTTTTTCTTACCTCAAGTAACCACAAAAAATGCTGATATGGAGCGGCCAAGCGACATGGCTAACACTTTTGACACATAGGAATATTGCACATTGAATTAATTAGCGAGTGGTCAGTCATTATTTGATCGAATAAAAGAAACAAGAGACAAGATTTTTTAATATACGGAGTGAATTATGACTCAATTGTTTATGATTTGATTCATGTTCAGAAATAAATACTTAAAAGTCCTATACAGTCTATTCCTTCTACGAGGAGCCACTTTAAAAAAAGAGGTGGTAATAATTTAAGAATGGCAGATGCTTGTATTGTCTTCTCCTGTAATGACTAATTGATAATTTACAGCAGGTGCCACCTCAATCGTAACCTTTCACGTCTGACTTGTGTATAGAAGACGTTGATAATAAACTGATTAGAAGAATTTAAATCCTGATCTGTGGACAATATATCAAAAACGGATGCAATGATTTCGACAGCAATCAACACAATGATGAGCCACTCCACAAAGTGTTATTTCCTGTATTGCAAAATTTCCTGAAGAAAGCGAAATATTATGCTGCAAAAACATCACCGTAAAACTTCGGTTAGAGCAGCTTTCTAGCAGCAAGAGCGCAACATAATCACATGAATTTCTAACAAAGAAAGTACCTCAACAAACTTCAGCTTAAAATCAAGACTTGCAAATCTCCGAGTTAATTCAAAGCAACAACCACAGTAAATTGAACAGCAGATGGATGCAGCTTTCAAAATCTCTGGCCCTCTTTCTTCCTTCTTATTGTTATTTATCTTACCGTATAGCCCATCATCACCAAACCCCAGTCCTGCCATCTCCCAGAAGGCCCTTAAAGCACAGGTCCAACCAAGGTTGGATTGGCCCAGAAGGTTCTTGAGCTAGTTAAAAAGTGTGCCATTCAGGATGCGTTCGGATTGTTGTGAATTATTAGGTTTTTCAAGGTAATCAATTTGAATTGGAGTTCATGTCTAGCTAGCTAACATGAACATTGTTGATTACTTGGGATATTGTTTTTTTCAAAATTTTGCTATAGTGTAATTTTCGTTTTGCTCTTTATAAGAAAGAACAATTAAGTTGCCATTAGGGATAATTTTATTTTTTTATAAAGTTCATTAGTTATTAGCAAATTATTTAGGGATAACTTGGTTTTTTTATATAATTTTTTTGTTATATATATGTTGACTTAAGAGAATTTTAGTCTTTTAATAAATATAAAATATTTAAAAAAAATAGTTGACTCATGCATGACAAGTGTTAGCACATCAGGTATTCCACAATCTTTAAGAAGTGTGGAGGATTTCGACGATCAATGATGAATTTTCTTCGCATTGTTAGATTTATCCCAGCAGCCCCTACCTTCCATGGCAGCATATATGGCACTTTAACACTCAGTTTGGCGTCAATGAGCTTCTTCTTCTTTTTTTTTCTATCTATCTACCTCAATTTTAAGATATGGCACATTAAAATTTCAAATCCCCACTTCAATTTGTTTTCCTTTATATTTTATCATTGTTTTTATTTTTTTATTTGAAATGGTTTATAAATTTTTTTTTTTAATTTTGTTATCTTTTAATTCTTTATCTGTTATATTTGATCTTATTTTTTATGGTTATTATTTGTTTTGTTGTAGAATATTTTTAGAAATGAAGTTTTCTTATGATTTAATCCTCCTTCAATTGTGTTTTCTATACTATTTGATTCTCATTTTTTATTGTAACTCTTTTTACCTTGACAAATATTTTTAATTTAATTTAATTTTTATTATTTTATCTTCTAATATAAAATTAATTGAGAATTGATTTTTTTAATTGAAACTGGACTAGAATCTCATGGTTACTAATTTAAAAGATTAAACTGAATCTAAAAGATTTGTTTGAATTTGACCTGTTAGATTAAATAAGTTATATCAAAAAAAATTTTATTAACGATATACTAATTGACTAATTTTCTTTTATACACTGCTTAAGTTTATAATTTTTATGTTAAATAATTTATCGCATGGAAAAAAAAAAATACAACGCTTACTTTTTCAATTCAATCATTTGATTTTGATAAGGCATGCAGTAAAGGGCGGGGTATATGCTATTGGACAAACATCAAAGAAATCCCCAGCTATATAGGTCTCCATTGACTTGCAGGTGAGATGAGGACACGTAATCCTTCAGTCTGAGACAAAAAAAAGAATTCGTAAAGTTCTTGATCAAAGTTCCGAAACAATTTTAACTTCAATATGGTCCTTAAAGCTTCAAGGAATTTTAATTTAGTCTCTTTGTTCACATTCATTCAAGGATTCCATCTGAATTTTATAGTTATTTTAACAAAAAAAAAAAAAACATTGTTTTCCTCCAATTTGTAAAATGTTTCGATGGAAATTTTAATTGAAGATTTAGGAGAATCCAATTAAGACAAATTTCTTTTAGGACTCAATCAAGAAAAGGATCATAGTTGGGAGATTGTTTTGAGGTTAGCCCATTTTTTTATCTACAGCTCTAAACAACAGTTGCATACAAGTTTTCATTGATAAGAGAGTTGTTCACAGGAAAATAGGGGCAGTCGATTTTGGCTCCCCCAAACTTGTATTTTTCTTTTCCTATTTTACATCTAAAACTCATTCTAAAACCTGAAAAAAAAAAGCCTTAAAAATCATTTTAATTCCCTTGAAAATATAAGAATATCAAATCAAAATAAAATTATAAATTATATATCCATTTCTAAATCTGTCTCTTCTTTGATCATTTAAGAACTTAGTAATGTAATTAGTCCACTAATCTCATTAAGAACAAATCTGATGGGATCAAAGTCGTAGAAAATGATCGCCGAAAATAACAGGTTAGATACCCTCTCTCACCAATTCCTTTCACTTTCTAAAATATCGGAGCTAGCTAGGGACTAAAACAAAATAGAAAGGAAGTAGGGGATTGAAGTGTTAAAAACCTATAAAATATATTAAATGCCCTTGAACGAGAGAGTTGGTATGTCAGGTAATTTCTAAATTTGAGTGACTAGGATTAAATTAAACCATCCATTGTTATTAATTTCGATAATGGCAAAGTCACTCGAGTCGGCACCAAACTAGCTAAGAGCTTAAACCTTAGTTTCTTTCTTTTCTTTCTTTGGTTGATAGTGATAGTTCATGTGCCCAAACTATTATATATCAAGGCTCAGGATCGTTACTCTTGTGTTATGTTCTGAGGTCGATATATTCTTGTGTTATGTTCTGAGGTCGATATTCTTCTTGTGTTCTCGATTCGATAAGATTAAAATTGTTTAAAAAAAGGCAAAAAGATTATAACGTTGACTAAGCAAGTTTGTTTTGGGAGAAAAACAGGGTGTGAAAATGTACTGATGTCCGGATCGGACATCACTTCAATCTTTTTCTTGAAGTAAAACTTTTCTGTTTACTTAGTTTAGTAAATGGTATTTTCATTTATGTGATTTCACTTTTACTGATGCCTTTGTGATTTATTTTTTCACATGAAGTAACCACAAATATTGCTGATATGGTGCGGCCAAGTGACACGGCTAACATTTTTGACACAGAAGAATATTGCACATTGAATTAATTAGCGAGTAAAAAATTATTTGATTAAAGAAGAGAAGCAGGAGCCTAAATTTTGAGAGAGTGAAAGATACACTTATTTACCCGAAGAAGTTGAAATCTTCATCTATTATTGGCTTGCAAAACGTGAAACGTAAAAAGAAATAGTTACTCCTGGGAGTTTGACTATATCCACACATGCATAATAAGGAATGGGTCTCTTTAGTATTCCATCTGCAAAGGTAGATTTACTGAAATATTTAGATTGGATTATAGTTATTTATTTGTTACAAATTTATTTGAGTTTATTTATTTTTTCTTTTTTTAAGTAATTCGGTTGTTGATTTATATTAATTTAATTATTTTCTAGTTCTTTTAAATAGATTTGTTAAAAAAATATTTTTAAATAATCACCGATAGAATTACATACGATATTTCTGTCAGAAATATGATAAGTTTTCCAAGAGAAATACCGATGAAATAAAAAGAGTAATTTTTTTGATGCATTTTTCTTATCAATAAATTCATTTGTAATAAATTTCTTTTATTACAAACTGACTCACCGACATACCAAAATTTATAGACAAGAGTTTTACCAATAAGGCATTTCCATTCGTGATCCTGCTAGTAAATTCATTATCGATGGAATAATAGTATCAAAATTGAACAAAAATTATGTCGGTAAATATAAGAATTCTGGTAGTGTTTATGGAAAAGAGTGTGAACATAAAGAAAAAATGAATTCAAAATTTTATCAATCAACATGGAGGATCAACCATTTGAGCTTTTTACTCATATTATTTGTTATAACCCAATTCTGAGTTATTTCCTAAAATTTATTTTTTTCAAAATAAAAATTTAAAAATAAAATAAAGGCTGGCAATGTGGAGAAAGCAGACCGGGGAGGATTTCAAAAATACATAAAAATCAAGCTATAATTTTGAATAAAATTTGAGGTCTAATTGTACCCTATTATACCCAAAAATAGAGAAATAATACAAATTCAAGGTCAAATTAAATGAGTATTGGATGAATTAGCATAAAAAATTTTACACCTCATTTCTACACAATTTGATTAAATTTACACTTAAATGATCACCTGACATTGCTATACAACCTCATGTGGTTTGTTCAGGCTGATTGACACCACGGTGGCCACAACGTCGACCTAAAGTGGCCAACTTTAGCAACCTTCAACTAGCCAACTCAAACAGCCTTCAACTGGCATATTTGACAATTCATGGTACCTACTTTGAACTAACGGTCGAGATCCTTCCCAGTTGAACCAAAGGCCAAGATTTGATTAAATTAAAGAGAAAACTTCCCACTTCCACCCCTTATAAATAATTTGAATTTAATAGCCGGAATAGGAAGAAAACAGAAGCCAAAGTTGAGAAAAAACCATATCTGCCCAATTTGTTTCTGCCATTTTTCTTCTATCTTTCCCCCTTCTCGACCACCAATTTGTGTAGCTCTACTGCCACGCCTCAGCCACCGTTTCTACCACCAAAAACTCTCTGGTCTTCCTTGCAACACCAAGAACACCTCCGGTCTCTCTTCCCTTCCGGCCAAGCAAGGTTGTTCTTCATTCTACTCCCTTGAAAGGTGCCACATAATCAACCCGACCACCATTACCGGTCAACATTTTCAAGCCATGGTAGCAATTTTGAACTAACGTTTGGGATCCTTCTGTGTCGAATAAAGAGCCAATATTTGTCACCAGTAAAGATAGCATGACCCTGTTTCATTCCTTATAAATAGAAGTGGATTCCATTCCCCAAATAGGAAGAAATTAGTGTGAAAATTGGCAAAAAAACCATATTTTTTCTAGATTTTTCTCCTCTGTCGGCCTTACTTTCTCCCTCGTTTTCTCCCACCTCCGGCGACGCCACGACCTCCGACCACCATGCAAGATCTTCCCTGACCTCTCTTCACCTCCGACCTAGCATAGTTGCTCTTCCGTTTGCCATCTTGAAACCCGCCATACAACCATTTGCATGCAAAAATTCTACATGCAAATGACACTTTCTTTTTAAATTTAGTGGCTTGGACCTGTTACTAGCCCAACCCAAAATATTTGGGCCGGATCCGGCCTGACCCAAAAAAATCCAAAAAACATCCAAGGGGGATTTCAAAATATTTCTGACTTTCTCGCATGCTTTTCTATCAATTTTGCTTAATAATAGGTTTTATTTTTACACTATAAGATATAAATCTTATATTAAAATACCTGGTTTTCCTTGAAATATTTCTAAAAAATCAAAAAGATTTCAAAACTTTTAAATTATTTTGTTTTCATACATACAATCAAATCCTAAAATTTTTCCATACATATCTTCCTGGAAAAAAAATTGCATCTTTCTTGTGTTTTTTTTTAAATACAAAATGGATATCATAACCAGTTTATAATTATCTGTTAGGGTTTGGCCAAAATATCAAAAATCATTTACCAATCATTTTGTTCCTTTTTTATTAGAGTCCAAATGTAGACTTTAATATTTATGGGGCATAAGACTAAATGATAGAGTACATTCTTAGGTATTAAAGATACAAGACGTAAAATAAATATGATGTTAAAATTCAGACTCTACAACGGCTAGCATTTAACCTGATAATGTAGAGACTCTCTCACAAAGAGAGATTTACCTTAAACCTTAGAAAGGACCAACGAATAGAAACCCGACCTTAAAAAACAATCAAACAACAATGCAGCTTACCTTAAGTAGGGTGCATTGGGGCTGATGCATCTTCTCCTTGCACAACCTGTCTCTTATCCAAACTCTCGCATACCATAGGTTCCTAGTGACTATAATATTAGGTGGCGACTCCTGAACATTAATCATAATTTTATGATTAAACCACAACCCTTTCCTTTCCAACACAACACCTCTTTAGGAGGTACGATAACGCTCATTGTTGCCAACGACGTCTAGGCGCACTCGTGACGAAATAAATAGTGGCAGTTCGGGAAATTAAATCGTTTTTTAAAGTGTATTAGTTATTATTTTTAAAGTGTTTTTAACTCTGAAATGTATTAAAATAATATTTTTTATTTTTTAAAATTTATTTTTGATATCAGCATATCAAAAATAATAAAAAATAATTTTTTAAAAAAAATAGGTTAAATTTCAACTCCAAACAATCATTGCCGAAGAACTTGATTAATTAATTACTATAGTACTAGACTTGATCGAATCATTCAGTTCTTCTAGGATGCATGGTAGGTTCATGAAATTGTGGTTAAACATGTTTTTTTTAAAAAATATTTATTTAAAAATATATTAAAATATTTTTTATTATTTTATATTAACACATCAAAACTATTATAAAAACACTAAAAGAAATTAATTTAATATTTTTTATATCAAAAATAGTTTTTAAAATATCTAAAAATACAAACAAAAAACTAAAATCACAAACAAAAACTATGTCAAATACCCATCAATGCGAGATTGATTTTGAAATCTTTACTTCGCTACATCATGCTATAAATATAGTTTTTAAGCAGGTCCAATATGTACCATAAATGAATATAAGTGATCTAACCAATAGCAGGACACATATGTTGTTTAATTAGGTGGTGTAGTTTAATTGGTCAGTTTAAGTTTTATAAATTTTAAAGTTATTAAAATTTTATATAATTATTAATTTTAAAACCTGTAAAATTAATTCAGATATACACCAGGGAATCCATGTATCCATGTTAATCAAAAAGGGAAATCAATGTTCTCGGCAGATTTTTTTATTCTTGTTAAACAAAAGGAAACTCTAGCTCGAGACATGTTATGCGAAAGAGGATATAAATGTCATTGACTTTTGTGTACACACACACACATGGCATCTTGTGAGGATCGAACAGACTAATATATATATGGCACCTTGTCAGGATCGAACGGATCGAACAGACTAGTATATATATGGCACCTTGTCATGATCGAACAACTAATATATATATACGGCACCTTGTCAGGATCTAACAGACTACTAAAAGAACAGACTAATATATATATATACGGCACCTTGTCAGGATCTAACAGACTACTAAAAGAACAGACTAATATATATATATACGGCACCTTGTCAGGATCTAACAGACTACTAAAAGAACAGACTAATATATTTGTACGTTATTGGTGAATTCAACTGAGTGGGTATCTGTATCTCCTCACCACTTCGTCTCTCCTTCCATAATAGTGGAGCCATGGGATAGAATAAAAGAAAAATTAAGTAAGAGAACTGAAGTGTTAAGAACCTATGAAGTATCTAAAATACCTTAAATGAGAGAACTAATTCCTCGTATAACTATGTGTATTATTTTTAAATTTAGATAGCGAAGATTAAGTTCATCCATCTATTGGTATTTATTAATTTCGATAATGGCAAATTACTCATTGTTATTGTCTTGGATAAAACCCAAAAGCACACCAAACTTAATTTTGATAATGTATGACCAAGCCATTGTTTTTGGCTAAAATGTAGTATATCTTCAATCTGGAACTAGGTTAACTTGTAGCCTATCCTCCTATCTTTTTCGAAACCATTTTCTTTCTTTCTTTTTCTTTTTCTTTTTGTTTTTTTGTAACCATTCTTAATGCTTAATATTGACAGGTTTTTTACTGTCACGACCGCAGATTTTTTAATGTCATGGTTTAGCATATTTTTGTTATTTTAAAAGTATATATTTTTTAAAATAAAATTATTTTATTTTTGTTTCAAATTATTTTTTTATGATTTTAGATCGTTTTAATATGCTGATGTCAAAAATAAATTTTAAAAAATAAAAAATATTATCTTAATATATTTTTAAATAAAAAATAATTTAAAAAATAATCACTGCCACATGACTAAATGAGCTTAAAAATATTTTATTTTAAGGTTTTAACAATTAAAGAAAACAAATTAAACTCATCCCTTCCTCTCTCTATCTCTCTCTCTCTAAGTTTACAGGATACAAAAGCAACATAAATAAAGAAACTAAAAATAAAGAGATTTAAAAGAATATGGGTCCATCTCTCCACAAAAAACTTCTTGCAATAAACCTATGATGAACATCCCAATTAAATTAATTCTTAAATACCTTAATTACAAAATCTAAGAAACCCACCACAAGAAGCATAGTTTTTTTTCCCGCGACTACAAGTGAAACAACAAAAACTCTACAATGATTTAATTTTTATCAACTACATTGATATGAGTATTTAGTAGTTGAAAATAGTATTTTATGTATAAAAAACCTGTTTGCTGGTTACCCTCTTCACAAAACTCTAGCTTGACTTACCAGAACCAAATCCCGAAATCATATGAGTTTTAAGGGAGAAAATAAAAGAAAAAAAATAGTTTAGGAGAGCTCATAAAAAAAAAAAAAAAAAAAAAAAAACAGCATAAAGTCGATGGGCCTACGAAGTGGCAAGGTTGCTTCGGGGAGATTTTGTTTATTTTTGTTTTTATTTGGGTATTTATTTTTATATATTTTTAAAGGATAGGATTAGTTGTATTCACATTCGTGGTTCTTCCTTTTAACAAGTATGTTTTTTAAAAATTAAATTTATATTTTTATCCGGGATATAATAGTAATATAATTATTAGACCAATATTTCGTTGATGGTTCATGAGAAATCTAAATTAATAATGCTAATATTATTTTTTTGTAAATAATATTACAATTTGCTTTCAAACTTAATTTTAGTATAGAAACAAATTAGGATAGAAGCATCCTATAAAAGTCAACTTAAATGAAGTAGCATGGATAAACTAACTTCTTCATTATTAATAAATATGGCGTAAATGATTTAGAAATATATGTGTGAAAAAAAATAAAAATCATATCAAATAAATAAATTTAACAGTAAATTTTAATTTAATTAGGTTGAACAAAATGGATTTTTTTATAATATAATAATCATTGCTGTTCCGAAATCTGAAATTTGGTTTCAGGATTAAAAATGATAGAAAATTTGGCAGGTTACTTTCAGCTTAAGATCAAGACTTGCAAATATAATAGTACAGCTTAACATGTCATATATTATTTATTTTAAATTCTATCATCCTTAGAATTTTGTTTTTTTATGTGAACTCACATCTGAGCCTAATATTTCAAAACACATATAACATATTAGTAATTAGTACTATTAATAAGATTAGTTAATAAACTCTTACACGTAGATATTATAACAAATCTCCAAGTTAATTCAAATTCATCTCTGAGATATTCCCATATTTGAGCATCTTGCATCTTTCCAAGCTATGTCTGCTCTGTTGAAACCATTAAGTATTTTTGGAGTTAGAGTGCGTTCGTAACAAATGAAAGAGTAAAAACAAAGAGAAAAGGAAGAGAGACTGAATTTGCCATCCATGGTTAAAAAGAAAGAGAGACTGGATTTGTTTTTGGGTGTACCTTGAAATGTCTGCTTTGGTTGGCCCTGGCACTAGCAAGTAGAGGTGAGTAAAAAAATTCAAAAACCGATTAAACCGAAAAAACTAGAAAAAAAATAATAAAAAAAACTGAACCGTGAAAAAAAACTGAATAAACCGATTAGAATTTTTTAAAAACCGACTGGATCGGTTTGGTTTCGATTTTATAAGCCTGAAATTGAAAAAACCAAATTGAACCGAACCCTAACCGAAAAAAACTGAGCCAAAGCGAAAAAAACTGAGCCAAATTGGAAAAAACTGGTTTTTGTTCTAAATAACCGAATCGAACCGAAACCGGTTGATTTGAACCAGTTTCGGTTTTTTTGAAAAAAACCGGTTTGATTACTTTTTTTTATAAAAACTGAACCAAACTGAAAATAATCACCCTTACGAGCAAGTATAGAGACTAACCTGTTTGAGAGTGTGGTTGTAATTGTTTTTCAAAGTGTTTTTCACTAAGAAATATATTAAAGTAATATTTTTATTTTTTAAAAATTATTTTTGATATCAGCGCATTAAAATGATCTAAAAAAAAAATATTAATTTAAAACAAATAAAAAAAATTTAAATATTTTTTAAAAATACTTTTAAAATACAAAAATAAACAGATGTACTCATACTATTTGGTTAGCAAATTGTTTCGTCTTTCATATTTGTAATTTATAAATACCAAAACTCATGAATGTTACTTTCCTAAATGCGCCAAGCTAATTTACATTAAATGTGTTCTTGAGATGACTCGAAAAAAAAAAAAAATTTTGATTAACATATAAGTTGACTAAAAAATTCCGTGATAAAAAAAGGAATACTACAAATAAACACAATGTATAGTGAAAAAAAGAAATCAAGATTGCACAAATCCAAAATTATATCTAAACTGTACAGAGAATTTTAATTTTGATAAATTCTAAATTTCAATAATTATGATGTGAATAGTATAAAAAAATATTTAAATAGTAAGTTAAACAGACCTGGATTCTTAAGGAAAATAAGAAAAAAAATTCTGAAATAAATATTTTCAAATCTAATTTGGGAATAAAAATGACCTTAACTAGAGCTAGCGGGCTAAATGCTTGTGGAGTTAGCTGGCTAAATCTTAATGAAACTGGGCCCACAAAACACCCTCGTTAAAAATTAGTTTTTTGAATTAAAAATTATACTTATTTCTTTCAACGAGCTTGTTTGACTATTATCACAACTTTTTAGATTTACACCTGCTAATTTAATCTATAAACATAACAAAATAAAGTAAAATGGAAGGGTGAGGTCCACGGTGAAAAACATTATGCACATATTCACCATGCATGGATTTTCTTTTTTCAAAATTTTATTACAGTGTAATTACTGTTTTACTCTTTATAATAAAGAACAATTAACTTGTCATTGAGGATAATGTAAGCCTTTTGTTTTTGTTGCTACAGTATTGTTGAAGACTCAGTAGCTTCGTGTTTCTCTTCTATCTTTTTTTCTGAAGTAAGACTTTCCTGTTTACTTGGTTAGGTAAATAGTATTTTCATTTCTGTGATTTCACTTTAACAAATGCCTTGTAATTTTTTTTTTTTACTTCAGGTTGCCATAAAAATTGCTGATATGGAGCGGCCAAGTGACATGGCTAACACTTTTTTTTATTATTATTATTAATATAGGTGTTCGGATTACGCATCTCGAGTAATTTTACATACCATTTTTTTTATTATTATTAATATAAGTGTTCGGGTCAGTTTATGCGTATTTTGTATAATTTTATATATCTTATAATTAATAATTATATAAATCTCTAGTAGTCCTAGATTTATAAAAGTCAAACTAATAATTTTTTAAAAAAACTTTAAACTTGATCAATTAAGTTATATCACCATGAACATTTTACATATAGAAATATTGCACATTGAATTAATCAGCGAGGGAGTCATTATTTGATCGAATAAGAGAAACAAGAGACTAGATTTTAACAAACAGCGTTGTTTTGGAGTAAGATTAACGACAGATTAACTGAAAAACTAGAATTTATTGACGTTTGTTTTTTTACAGATGAAATATTAGTGTAAATATTAATATTAGTGTACTCGCCATCGAAGCCAATTGATTATTTTATTAGCAACAACCATCTTTACTTATCGAATCTAGCGGTCGAAAAAGAAGACAACCTTTTATTCCAGAGGTGATCGTCAAAATTCGGGGGGGGGGGGGGGGGGGGGGGGGGGCGGTGGGTGGGTTTGTTAGGGAGTTTTTTTTTCCCTTCTTTATAGTGGAAAATTTGACTACGTGAAAGAGGTTTTCAATAATTACACACAATAACAATAATATTTATGCTCTCATTCAAAGGGGGGTTATTAGAAGTTAGAAAGTATCTCTCTCTTTTTATTAGTGTGTTGCGGTAGTTATGGGAATTACAGTTTTAAAAATAATTTTTTTTTTAAAATGTTCTAGTTGTAATTTTAAAAGGTAAGTTTTTTAAAATATATTTTTGGTTAAAATCATTATAGGATAGATTTTTATATATAAAATAAATAAAAAAAGATGATTTTAGCTTTTATAAAATTAAAGTTAAAACACAATATAAAAAATAATTATTATTTAATAAAAAAGAGATCTCTCTAGAATAAATAAAAACAAGATTTCAACGTCAATCACGCAAACATCCTTAACCTTATTCGAGAGGGCATGCATACTGTATAAATGTGTATATAATAATAAAACAA